>JARFXV010000097.1:0-95000 GCA_031761425.1 Cosmopolites sordidus | reverse complement strand
AGTTTTTCAGAAGCTGACTTTTTCTAAATGGGGGGGAATATCAAAATTAATCTTAATAATCATATAGGTGGCTGTCACTGTTTACCTTTGCCTTTGATCTTTCGTAAAACTGAAATATTTATATTTTTTAAACTGCAAAATGGCCGATTATTCCTTCGAAGAAATGGAGCATATTCATTTTATGTACGGGAAAGCAAATGGGAACGCGTGTGAATATATAGAGAGGCTTTTCCCGGAAGAATACTTCCTTGGAGAAACATTTACAAACCTGCATAGAAAATTATGCGAAAAGGAATCTTTCATGCCTTCCAAACATGGCTGTGGAACAAGCCGGAGCTCCAGTAGTGTAGAAAATGAAGAAAGAGTTTTACAAAATGTAGCGGAATACTCTGGAATCAAAATCGAAGTTCAAATCGAAGTTTAAAGAAGGTATTCCTGAAAGTACTGTGTGGGAATCGAAGTTCAAGCCTTAAAGCCTGATGACCTGCTACAAAGAATCCCGTTTTGCCAAGGGTTAAGACAGCAATTAGGCTGTCTTAAGATTAGGCTGTCTGCAGATAATAAATACTCAAACAAAAAAATTATATGTTATATATTTGTAATATTGGTTTTCAAAAATAATGAAAAATATTAAATATTGAATAACCAAAAGATATTTTCTAGTTTTGTAATTATTTTTTGAGCGAAAAAACAATATAAATCATAATTAGAAAAACAAAACGCCTACATACTATTTAAATCGCTAATTTTATTTCAATAAAGAATACACTGTTAAATATACATAATAAAACTTCCCCCAACTAGGATAATATATTACAGTAAATTATAATATGTAAACTACATTAATAATCAATTCAGAATAAAAACAATCCTTATCCAAAATTATATACATATTTATTTGATTGATTTCATTGAAGTTTGCAATCCTTTTAAAACCACACTGATTCTTCAAACCACCATACTAAACTCTATTAACAATAGTTTCAAAAAAAAATCCACCCATACTACATTATTGCTTTAATTAATGTTTTCAGTATTTTTAAAACGATAGCGATTTTTTACCATACATGTTTTACAAACTACTACATTAGATTCTTGTTTTAATAATATTTGCAAATATAAATATAATGTGGCTGCTAACTAGCTCTAATGCATGACGAGCTAGAGATTTCCTAAATAAGAGAAGGCACCTAAACCTTTTTTTTTAAGTGGAAAACTTATAGTCGAAGTGTGAAACTCTCCTGTTAAGGTCTACGCACTATGTACCACAACATATCCTGGAACCACTGAATAATTTTCTAATTTGTGTTTAAACATACCCTATCAAAATGAATATGTTCAATCAATAGAGTAAATGTGCCAAAATCCTGAAAAACAAAATATTTTAATAGTTTTGTTTTTATTTAGAATATAAATATACCATTTTCTTTACTTTTTGTTTGGATAGTAGGTTTGCTTTTCTATTTTCTTTTTTTTTGCATACTTCTTCAAATGTTTGTTTTGATTCCATGGAAAACTGCTTTGCCAGTCCTTAATTTAACTAGTTAGTGTTCATCCAACTAATCACACACATTTCTGAACTCTTCGACCATCTACAAATTAGATTATCCTGTAAAACTTTCATAAGTATAAGACCTTTCATATACAGTTACCCTCCCAATCGGTAGTCGAATTTTGTTCTTGTCTGCTCTTGTCTTTCTTGAATATGATTATTCCTATCCTACAAAATTCACGATCCTGTAAGGCTTTTTTATTGTTACTACGCTCGGTTGTGTTGCTACATGTCGATTATTTGCGGACACACAGGAATATTCTCTCTTATAAATTTGGCACAATAATTTGCTATCCCTACATGAATTAAATAATATAAATAAAAGTTATAAAAACGAATGCAAAATACAAAAGGAACCCTAATCTGATTTCATTCTGAACTTATCTTTGAGCCTCCATATCTAAGAGAATAACGTCGAAAACAGCACCAAAAGCATAAATAACAATTAAAAGCAAGTATATTTGCAAATCAATCGCAAACCAACAGTCAAAGATATAGGTTAAACCTACAGAACAATGACTAAATATCGATAAATTTTTTTATTAGCCCGAAATAGCGATTCGTTCGCAACGTCTGTTCAGAAACAGGGCGAAAGAATATTTCTATATTAAGTAACCGAATTGTCCCGAGCCAAACCGATTGGCCTTGGTACATTCTGTGAGGTCACAGATTGCTCCGATTGTTTTCGGGAATTGTCGGCGTGTCATCGGTACTAGGTTTAAAAATGTAATTTCATTTTGATATAACTTTTTAATTATAAGGAAAAAAAAAATAGTTTTGTTATAAAACTTATGAATTTCCATTTATGACAAAAAAAATTGTTCAAAAGCCCAATTGCATTTAAATGAAACTTTTTTTACATTCTTTTTAGAGACGAACTTTACTTATTTGTGGGTGGAAGGAAATCCACATGCATTTTTTGAATCGGGTCATCAGGACAAGATTTCTATCAATATCTGGGCAGGGATACTAGGGGATTTTTTGATTGGGCCATTTCTGCTTCCCAACCATTTATGCGGACAACAGTATCTGAACTTCTTGAAAAACCATATAAGTTCAAATATGGCATGTTTTAGATGTACGATGAGGCCCTCCTCATTTCTCTCTAAATGTAAGAGCGCAGTTAGATCGATTATATCCAGGACGATGGATAGAACGTGGTGGACCAGTGTATTGGCTACCACATTCCCCAGATTTAAATCCTCTCGATTACTTTCTGTGGGAACTGAAGGCTTGATCTATGCTATCTCGATTGGTACTGTAGAGGAAATGCAGCAAGGTGAATTTACTGCTTGTAATTATTTCAAAAATAAACCTGATATTTTTGGCAGGGTAAAAAGAATTAGAGGTTGCATTGAGATGAATGGAGGTCATTTTCAACATCTGTTTTGAATAAGTGCTAAATACTTAATAGTAATTAGTGTTGTTATTGCTGGCTACTAAATAAATCTTTTTGTACAAGGATGCCTGCTTAATAATGAAGATGCATTTAGATATCCATATAATCGTGTATTGATTTATAAAAAGTCAAGTTTTTTGAAAAACGGTCTACCCTAACGAAATGAAATAAAGGGATCTTTTTAAGGAATATTTTCGATTCAATTGATCTGAAAAATTACAAAACAATGTTACAGAGAAATAAGTTACGGCAGCATTTACCAAGCAGACGCTCTAATGCGACGCCCTTGGCTAAAATTGATTTATTAACACAAAAAACGTTTTTCCATTCCAACTTATTGAAGTATACCGAGTTTCACGACTTTAACTTAATAAACTGCCTCGAAAGTACTGCGAAAAACCCATCTTCAAAGTTCACCCTTTAAGGGGCTCTAACCCCTTTAAGAATCAATTGTTTGGGGTATGTTCATAGGAACTTTTTTTATGTTTTAATCCTTAGGCTCACCTTCCAAAATATTTCGACGTTATTTTCAGACACCCTGTTTATATATAAGAGGCATCAGTAGCTGAGTGTCAAGTAACCGACAAAAATGTTGACCGAAAATCTCATCAACATCCTAGAAGAACAAGGACTCGACCCCAAAACACAACGATTGATCAAGCAGAAACTGACGGACACAATCTCTAAAGTGAAATTTATGAGAGAAATTTCCGAACCCTTCCTGATTAAAACCGGAGTACGCCAAGGAGATGGGTTATCCCCACTCCTCTTCAACCTGGTCCTGGACAAAGTCATAAGGGAATGTGAAAAAGGACTAAAAAATGAAGAACACTGGAAACCAATACGACTCGGACGAACCAAAAACAACATAGAAATGTCATGCCTAGCCTTCGCAGACGACTTAACCAAACTCGCGGACAATGAAAAAAGGGCAACCAAACAGATCGAAGTCCTCAAGGAATGTGCCGAGAAAGTCGGCCTACAAATCTCCTTTCAAAAAACCGAATTCTTCTGCTCAAAATTAGATGTCCAAAATTTCAACATTAAATACGGCAAAATAAATAGGGTCACTCACTTTAAATACCTGGGCAAGATTCTCGAACTCACATAGAAAAGACTCGATTACAGAAGTTGAAGAGGGCATACGGCAAGACACACAATATCTACAATAAGAAATGCCTATCCACACACGCAAAAATAAGATACTACAACACAGTAATCAAACCAGAAGTCCTATACGTAAGCGAGACACTTACACTTCATACAAAAAGCGACATAGAAAATATACTGAAAGAAGAACGTAAAATTATGAGGAAAATTCTCGGCCCAAAACTGACAGGGGAAGGATACAGACTACACTCTCGAAACACCACAGAAAGAATGTCCAACGTAGCGGCGGACATAAAAAAAGAAGGTTGAAATTCTATGGACATATCAGTAGACTCCCACCGACAAGAATCACCAACAGAAGTCTTACATACGTGCAAGGAGTCAAGTCAACAGTACCATGGATCACACAAGTCAGAGCTGATCTGGAAAAGGCACAAATGGTTTCAATAGAGATTAAGGATAGAAGAACGTTCAGAAACAAAATTCATATGGGGAACGTTGCATCAGAGAGCGAAGTTTCGAGGAGATCAGGAACAAAGTGGACGGAGGAGAGAAAGAGAATCCACGGAGAAAGGATAAGAGAGGTGTGGAGGATCAGAAAGAACACTCGAAAATGAGCCAGAATGCTTTGCGTGATCCAACCGGGTCTATACGCACCTAATAAAAATCATCTATAGTGCATCTCATAGAACTATATATATATATATATATATATATATATATATATATATATATATATATATATATATATATATATATATATATATATATATATATATATATATATATATATATATATATTGGGAAAAAATTAATATGCGTATGATTGTTTTATGAAAAATCGTCTGAAACACGATATTTTCAAAATGTTAATAAGAACTATTAAACTTTCTAACTAAAGAAACGTTGTATTAATTCAAAATTAGAAACAAACTTCTTATTGAAAGACTTGCATGCGTAGATATTATAACAGACAATCAACAGAATAAATTCGATATAAAGCCCATTGTAGCATTAAATAACCCATTTTGAAATAATTAAACGATCAGTTTTTACGCTTGCATAGTCTGATATAACAAAGTACATTGAAACATGCTGTTTACTTTTTCACGGTATGAATCTCCGAAGCTGAATAACCCCATGTTCGTTATGACCGACATATTGCAACGGATTACATAAATAAATATATACAACCATCATACAAATTTCCTTTCAAAGCAATTATTAAGTAGAAAAGGGCGAAAAATTAATACGTTGTACAAACAAACAGACAGAACTAGCTTGGGATTAAGCCGTTACAAATGCAACGCCATATAGGAACGCAGCTTCTGTTCTATAAAACCTCACCTAAGGCAGATATTTATTGCCGCTCCGTCATATTTGTTTAGAATATATATTTTCCTCGGCAGAAACGAGTATTGCAATACTTGTTTACACAGCCCAAATCTTCAGTCGGCCATCACATTAAATATGAAATATTACCAGACAGGCTTATGAATAATGCCAATGTAATATTTGGGAAGATACAAAGGCAGGTAGACAGCCCCACCTCGTGACTTACACTAACCAGAACGGTTATTTAATAACAGTAGATATATTTTTTCCTTTATTTGGGTTTTTCGCCACTACCTAAAACTCAAAAAATATTAAAAATACCTGTTCTTATTTAAAGAAAGAATCACTGGGTAAAAACAAAAAACCAAACGGAGACAAATTTCTCAGTGATTCTTTTTTGTAATAAATTTGTCTAACGAACAAAATTTTAAAAATTTTTACAAACTTTTAACGTTAACGTTTCGAAGGGTACTCTCCCCCCGTTTTCAAAACTAAACTAAAAAATAAATTATATTAATTTGTAATATATAAAGTAAAGTAAAGTTTTGGGGTTAGAGGCGCATCAGCAACTGAGAAGACTATTTAGCGACTGGACCTACAGCTTAACGTGGGTTCCGAACCACGGTCATCAGCTACCGAAAACCCCGGTCAGCACCCCCCTCGGGCTATCAACCCTTGGTTTTGTGCTTAACTGAAAGTATCTCGAGAAGCCTACCGACTGGCGAGTGACCAACGTAGAAAACCTCTCAGAAGGCATCCGGCCTTACCCAGCCTCGAACTGCCGTGACTGAGGCGTAATTCCTTGTCAGATTTTACACTCTTACCTAGAAACATTCACAAGAATTTTAGAAAAACTTTTTTACCTAGTACGGGATTCGAACCCGCTCCACATTAACTGCCGTAATGTAAGGCTGACGCCTTAGACACCACAGCTAATGTGGCTCCTAATATATATAAAGTAACGAATGAAAGTAAATATATTTTTTGTATATGTCAACGTGACAGTGATATACTACCAAAAAAAAAAAAAAAAATATATATATATATATATATATATATATATATATATATATATATATATATATATATATATATATATATATATATATATATAGGTTAATGTTTACTGTGTGATTGTTTATTGTACTGATTGTGTATTTAAATATTTAAATGTGTTTAATTGTATTCTTTAGAATCGGGAACCATATTGAATTAAAATCTACCGAAGGCATAGCAATACAGTTATTTTTATTTAAATTAATTATAGCGGTTTCTTTATACTTCAGATTTTTTAGATAAAATTTCGAACATTATAATTACAGACCAAAATTTAATGGTTAGTTTTGACGTGGTGAGTTTATTTACTAATGTACCAGTTGATAAATCACTTATAATAGTTAGAAAGAGATTAGAACATGACACAACATTAAAAGACCGCACTAAACTAAACATAAATACAATTTTGGAATTATTAACTCTGTGCTTAAAAACCACATATTTTCAATTAGAAAATGATTATTATCAACAAAATTTCAGAATGGCAATGGGTTCTTCTCTTTCTCCTTTGATGAGTAATATATTTATGGAGGAACTCGAGAATGACATATTAAATAAATCTATAAAAAAAACCATTAATATGGCTTAGGTATGTTGATGATATTTTTGCTATATGGCAATCTAGCATTGACGATCTAAATATTTTTTTACAAGATATAAATTCTCGAGAGCCTACAATTAAGTTTACTTTAGAGATGGAGAAGGAGAATAAATTACTATTCCTCGACACTTTAATAATAAAACAAAACAACACATTAAAAACTACAGTTTACAGAAAACCGACAAACACAGATAGGTATCTCAATTTCTTTTGAAATCACTCAAAATCTGTCAAAATAGGAGTAATTAAAAGTTTATATGACAGAGCAAAACTTGTTTGTACCGACAGTGGTACACTACAAAAAGAAACAAATCACATAAAAGACATTTTAATAAAAAACAATTACCCACAAAATTTGATAGATAAATCGCTTAAAAATTTTGATACTAGACAAAACAGACAAGTTATTAATAACAATAATAATAACTCTCAAACAATTAACCTCACAATTCCTTATATCCGCGGTGTTTCTGACACAATTAAAACAGTAGGAAATAAATACAACATAAGAACGACATTTAAAACAAAAAATACTCTTAGATCTCTATTAACAAAGACTAAACCAAACAATATACAACAAAATACCAAAAATGTGGTTTATAAAATTCCCTGCGAATGTGGCAAATTCTATATAGGTGAGACATCTAGACCGTTAAATGTCAGAGTAAAAGAACCTTCTTAGAAAGGGCGATTTTAATAAATCTAGAATTTGTCAACACGCATGGGAATCGGGTCATAAAATCAATTGGAATAATTCCAAAACGGTATTAAAAGAATCGGTAACAAAATACAGAAGATTAAAAGAAACCGCTATAATTAATTTAAATAAAAATAACTGTATTGCTATGCCTTTGGTAGATTTAAATTCAATATGGTTCCCGATTCTAAAGAATACAATTAAACACATTTAAATATTTGAATACACAATCAGTACAATAAACAATCACACAGTAAACATTACCTATATATATATATATATATATATATATATATATATATATATATATATATATATATATATATATATATATATATATATATATATATATATATTTTGGTAGTTTGTCACTGTCATGAAAATCTATTGTTGTCAATGTAAGTATCGTTGACATATACAAAAAAATATATTTACTTTCACTCATTACTTTATATATTGGAGCCACATTAGCTGTGGTGTCTAAGGCGTCAGCCTTACGTTACGGCAGTTAATGTGGAGCGGGTTCGAATCCCGTACTAGGCAAAAAAGTTTTTCTAAATTCTTGTGAATGTTTCTAGGTAAGAGTGTAAAATCTGACAAAGGAATCACCCCTCAGTCAAGCCAGTTCGAGGCTGGGTTGGTCACTCGCCAGTCGGTAGGCTTCTCGAGATACTTTCGGTTAAGCACAAAACCAAGGGTTGATAGCCTGAGGGGGGTGCTGGCCGGGGTTTTCGGTAGCTGATGACCGTGGTTCGGAACCCACGTTAAGCTGTAGGTCCAGTCGCTAAATAGCCTTCTCAGTTGCTGATGCGCCTCTAACCCCAAAACTTTACTTTAACTTTACTTTATATATTACAAATTAATATAATTTATTTTTAGTTTAGTTTTGAAAACGGGGGGAGAGTACCCTCCGAAACGTTAACGTTAAAAGTTTTTAAAAATGTTTTATAACATTTTTATATCTTTAAAATTTTGTTCGTTAGGCAAATTTATTACAAAAAAGAATCACTGAGAAATTTGTCTCCGTTTGGTTTTTTGTTTTTACCCAGTGATTCTTTCTTTAAATAAGAACAGGTATTTTTGATATTTTTTGAGTTTTAGATAGTGGCGAAAAACCCAAATAAAAGAAAAAAATATATGAACACGCCACAATCATTCAGACATTAAACAGTAGATATATTTATCATTATATTAAAAATATTTCACATTTTGTTTTAGTAATATTATGAAAATTTAGAGTATAGTCCGTTTTAAGATATTTTGTTGTCTTGCGGCAAAATGTTGGTACAGCGATATCTATAATGTTACAGGTTTTTTGTTCTAAATCTTTAATAAGTATGTCTGGTCTGTTGGCTAATATTTTCCGATCAGTTTGAATTTGTTGATCCCATAAGACAGTTTTTTGTCTATCGGTTGATACTTGTTGGGGTTGGTGTTCATACTATTTCTTGCAAGTTTCTATTCCAAGCTTTCGGCAAATATTAAAGTGAATCAACTTTGCGACTTTATTTTGTCTATTTAAATATTCTTTTTTGGCAAGTATAGGGTATCCGTTAAGTACGTGTTCTATTGTCTCGTCGTAGGTTCTGCATAATCTATATTTGCTATCGACATCCATGTGTTGTATATGCTTTTGATGATATCTTGTAGCGATTGCCTGATTTTGCGCTGCCTCTTTTTCGCCCTTAAGCTTCCCTTCTATTAGTCATTTAAATGTTTGTGTTTTATCCACTACACGATCATCTATATTTTTAGGATATTGGCCATGCATGATTTTATTTTGCCAAGTTTTCTTAAGGGTGTCTGCAATTTTATTTTTATGTTGTTGTCCACAGAGTCTCCTATGTCTATTTCCAATTGGTTCTTATAAATATTTGCAGTTTTTTGTAGTGAATTTATATTTGTTTGATTTCTGTCATCAACTTTTATTAGCTCAACTAATGGATCTCCGATCTTATTTTATATATATTGTGCCAAACCGATGATAGCTGCTTTATAAGTCCCTTCGACTTGCATTAAACCTCTCCCCCCTTCCTTACGATTGACATATAATCTCTCTACATCAACTCTTGGATGATGTAAACCATACACAGTGAGTAATTTTCTAGTTTTCCTGTCCAACTTTTTGATTTAATCTGATGTCCATTTTATGATACCAAAACTATATTGCAGGACTGGAATTGCAAGTGAACATATAGCTTGTATTTTATTTCTGCCTGTTAACTCAGATGCTAGGATTAATCGGAGATGAGATTTATATTTCTTTTCAATTTTCTCCTTCATTTTATTGTGCTCGATTTGCTCGCCTTCTTCTATTATATTATTATTCTCATTGACTTGGTATCACTCTCTCAGCTCAAAAAGCTGGAAACTATAAACCGTTTCCTCCCTCGCGATGTTGGAGTTCGGCTCGGAGCCTGGGGATAAATTTCATTATAACCCAGTATTCCGTTGGCATTAAGACAAAAATTTTCGGACTATGTGGCAAGTTTGCAACAATATAGCCCGTTGTCTCACTTTTATGATATTTCTATTTAGTGCGCAATTTGTTAAAGTTTTGGAGAACCTGTGGTCAAAAGGTTCGATGTTCAGATTTTCAAGTTGCTAGATGTTATTCAATTTATAAGAACGATTCTCGTACTTAGAAACCTTTTCCACCTCCGTTTTATGTATATTATGAGACAGTGGTATGGCAATATCAATAATTGTTCCCCAGTTTTCTATTTTGTTTATTAAGACTATGTCTGGTCTATTGTAGTCGACAGCCCTGTCAGTTATTATCGGTCTATCCCAGTAGAGCAGCACATCGTCAGACTCCAGAACAGCTTGAGGACTGTATTTATAATACGGCGGAGTAGATGTTGGTAAAAGACCATAATTAAGTGCCAGTTTTTGGAGGATTATTTTAGCAAGCTGATTATGTCTTCCTAAATATGCGTTTTCTGCTAAAGTAGGACATCCACCAATAACGTGCTCAACAGTCTCCCCTATTTTACCACATTTTCGACATACATCTTCAGTGTTTTCTTTAAGGATATATTTCTTGTAATTATTAATTATATATATATATATATATATATATATATATATATATATATATATATATATATATATATATATATATATATATATATATATATATATATCTTGCTCAGGACTATGCCTGGTTTTTCTTTTACGGAATGCGGATATAATCAAACATTTCGTTTTCTATTTAATTTTTAGAAATTTGCGAGTTGTTGAACATGTATCTATGACTATCGATTTTTGCATTTGTATATATATGGTTGGAGGCATGTTCAGATGTTGAAGTGAACTATGAAGTGACTTTGGTATAACACCAATGGTGAAGATAATTATGGGTATTATAAACACTTTGTCCTTGTGTCACATTTGCTTGATCTCTTCAGCCAGTTGAAGGTATTTCTCAATTTTTTCTGCATGTTTCTTTTGGAGGTTGGCTGTGTTAGGGACCGATATTTCGATTAGGTATGTTGCTTTGTTTTTCTTATGTATAATTACGAGGTCAGGTTTATTATGTTTTGTTTCTTTGTCTGTGATAATTTCTCTATTCCAGTATAGTTTTGTTGTATCGTTTTCTAGAATGCTTGAGGGTATGTATTTGTAATTCGGTGTATATTGCTGTTGAAGGTTATATTTGAGTGCTAAATGTTGATGTATGATTTTTGCAATATTGTTGTGTCTGTATGTATAGTCACTTGGAGCCAATATCCTGCAACCTCCTGTGATGTGGTCCATTGTTTCGGGTTGTTCTTGGCATAATCTGCATTCATCTGTATTCGCTGTTTTATCCTTGATAATGTATTGCAGTTGATAATGTATATATCCCTCTGTTTCTCCAAAGATAATACCATGTGTTAGTCATGCGTTCGAAGCTTGAGTTTCTGTATGTAGTTGGGTTAGATAATTTGGATGTCTTCCATGTAATGCTTTCTGTTTCCATTGGATTTTCTTGGTGATTGATGAGATAATGCAGTCCTTCGGTTGAAATGCAGTATTATTTAGTTTAAGAGGTGTACCGGATGTATTGAGCGTAGTTATTGCTTTGTGTAGTTGGCTTGTGTTTGCTTTTTGTAAATAATATTCTCTTAGCTTGTCTATTTGTGTGTAGTTAGAATTTTTGATATCTGTAATTCCTCTTCCTCCATCCTTTCTTGTAAGTATAAATCTCTCCACTGCGGAGTGTATGTGATGGATTCTGTATTTATTACATTTTGATCGTGTTAGTTTATTAAGTGCATTAAGGTCTGTATCACTCCAGTTTATTATACTGAATGAGTATGTTAGTATCGGTATAGCATATTTATGTATGGCTTTTACTTTATTTCGACCTGAAAGTTCTGTTTTTAATATCTTTTCCAAGCATGATATATATACTGTTGCTTTAAATTTTGTTTTATTTTTCTGTGCTCTAAGTTTTGTTTTTGTTGGTAGCCGAGATATTTATATGTTTCATTGGGTTCCATATTTTGTATTGTTTGATTGGATTCTATTGTATATGGTTTTTGTGTCATATGTTTCCCTCTGATGATACTGTTTGTTTTACATTTATCTATACCAAATGTCATTTTGATATCTTTTGTAAAATCTTGTGTAGTTTCTTTTAAGCATTTAAGTTGGTGAGTTGTATTTGCATATAATTGTTTTGTCCTTTAATTTTATAGCTATATTTTGTACTGTTTAGCAGATTTGAGAGAGAATTTAGGGAAAGGCAGAACCATAGTACGCTAAGCGAATCGCTCTGAAATATACCCCGTTTAATTTTAACTGGATTCGATCTTATATTTTCTGTTTTTGTTTTTATATTTAAGGTTGTTTGCCACTTGCTCATCAGTATTTCTAAGAAATTAATTAATGCTATCGAAAGCTTTCTGATAGTCAATGTATGCGTAATGTAGTGATCTGTGATTTTTTTGTTGCTTGTGTGTTTATTTCCTCATCTATTATGATTTGTTCTTTGCTCCCTCTTGCTCCTTTACAATATCAATATCAATATGATTGTTTAGTTTCGTTGTTATAAGTTGTTGGTAGACATGTTATCGGTCTATATTTGAAATAATTGGCTGTGTCATTGTCTTTTGGTTTCAGATATATAATGCCTTGTATGAGAAAGTGTTGGACTTGTTCGGGATTTGAAAGTAATATATTGAAGATTTTAGCTAACTGTTCGTAGGTCGATGTAAATGTTTTTAACCAATAATTTTGGGCTTTATCTTCTCCGGGTGTTTTCCAGTTATGTGTGGATATGACTGCTTTTCAAATATCCTCAGTTGTTATATTTACTTATGGCATGGGTAAAATGTCCTGTTTTTTTTTTATTTCATTCATGATCCAACGTGCAGATTTATTGTGTTCAGTATTGTTTGACCATATATTTTCCCAAATATCTTGAACCTTTACTATTTCTGGTGTATATGTCACTTTTTTTATTTTGGTTATCTAGTGATCTGTAGAAAAGCTTTTGGTTTGCATTGAATATATTATTCTGTTTCTTTCTAAGATAACTTTTTTTATATCTTTTTAATCTTTTCGCTAGAGCTTGTAGCTTTTATTTTTTTATGTCTAGTGATTCGATTACTTCATTATTACTGCCATTGGTAGGAATAATTTGCTTTTGTTTTCTTTGTGATAGGTTTCATTTTAAATATTGTGTGATTTGGCCAGTTTCCTTTCTTAAAACTGATATTTTCCTTTCTATTCGTTGTTGCCAGGCTGGTTTTCCCTGTTTATTTTTTATTTATATGTTTGTTTTTGATGTTGCATTGCCACTTGCTTTTATAGTTGCCAGTGCTCCACAGTAGATATATAGATTAATATCATATAGAGATCATTCAGCCTTTTGATTAAGTTTTTCTTTAACAATATTATTAACTATATTTGTTATTTCTTTAACGTTGGATGTTTCTTGAATTTTGGGTATAAATGGTCTCATTAGTGGGTCAGTACCTTCATATTGTGCGTAGGTTTCGTTATAGATGTTGGTTACATGTTGAATCTTATCTACTTTTATATCTTCCCTCTCATTTCTTGTGACGTCTGTTTGTTGTATTCGCTTGGATAAGTTGAAAGTGTCTATATTTGCTGTTTCGTTTATTCCTTCTGATGATTCTTCAGTCTGTGCATTTTTCTGGGGCGTGTCTTCAAATCTTTCTGACTGTCTGCCACCTTGCATTGACTGTTCTGTTAATGTCATTACTGCCTGTTGCTTTAGATTTTCCCTTTTTTGCATTGGAATTCGATTATTTCGTATTATCACTGTGACCTGATCGGATAGTCTTTGTTCTGATAGGTTTGAGAGTTCGGGATAGATGTTTATAAATGTATCGTGGGGTTGGTTACGATATCCTGTTAAATTTATTTCATTATCAGTGACTTTGTAGTAACAAAGGAGAAGTTGATTATTGATTTCGTATGTCCATTTCATCCTTTGCCTTGTTTTTCCTTCCAAAGTGGTTGCTGGATGCATATTCAGCAAAACAGATTTGGCAGGGTTTTGTTCCTTGGTTATTGCTAGATCATTTATGGCCTGGGGTCCCGCATCGGTTACAGCCCTACTCACCGATGCATCCGAGGCTTGCGTGTATCTGTCGAAAGCTGCTTTGTCACTTCTTAGAGGGTGCTGACCTCTAAGAAGGTGTGTACTGCCGTTAGCTGAATGAGTGGATTACTCATTCGTTGCCCAGGGTGTCCCACGTGGAGGTGGCAGATGTACAGTTTCCGATATTATTATTATTATTCTGCTCATCCTTACTGTAGAATCTCAGCTCATGCTGGCCGATATTCCAATGCCAAGATGAAAAAGCAATTCAGCTCCTTTCACGCTAGCATAATATCTTACGAACAATGTGACATGTCTGCAAGAGCACGGCACGCTGTCCCACTATGGCAATCGATCTTGAGAGACCGAGGCTCTCGAGGTTCTTTGAAAATCTCTTACTTATCAGGCCTTCGGCGGATATAACGAAGGACACTACATCTACCTTACTCAGTTTCCACTGGTTCTTCAAGTCGTATGCTAGATTTGTATACTTTGTGGATTTTTCTATCTCAGTTTTTCTAATGTTGTGAGATAGTGGCACTGCGATGTCAATTATAAAAGCCCTGTTGTCCTTTTTGTTGATTAGAACAATATCCGGCCTGTTATAATCAACCGTTCGATCAGTAGTGATTGGTCTGTCCCAGTAAAGAATGGTATCGGATGATTCAAGTACAGGAGAAGGCGAGTACTTATAATATGGAGGAGGTGCGTTTTCTAATAGCGAGTAGTTTTTTGCAACTTGTTGATGTATAATTTTTGCCAGCTGATTATGCCGTCCTAAATAAGCATTAGGAGAAAGGACGGGGCAACCGCCAATAGGGCGCTCAATTGTTTCCCCCAAAGTACCGCATTTCCTGCACTTATCGACTACGCCCAAATGCAGTATATGCTTTTCATAGTTTTGTGTTCTTGTTACCCTATCTTGAATAGATATCGCGAAACCTTCTGTTTCTAGGTACAAGAGTCCATCGGTCAGCCACTTCAGAGACAATTGTTCGTCAATTGTGTCATCTTCGAGTGACTTAGAAAACCTTCCGTGCAATGTTTGTCCCTTCCATTTTCGAACGCAATCCGTGAGTGTTGTTCTGCTATCAATACGATTTTGTTTATTTAGGTTCAGTGAGGTGAAACCCCGGTCCTCATTTGCAACCAATTTCATTAAGGTACTATTTGAATGAATGAAGTGTTTTCTCATTCTATTTTCTTGATTGAGACAGAGATTTTTTACGTTTACAAGGCCTCTACCCCCACACTTTCTTGGGATGTATAGTCTTTTCGTAGATGATGATGATTATTATTATTATTATTATCTCCATGTTTAATTTTGGTAAGTTTATGTTGAAATGTCAAGAATTATTTTCTTAAAATCTATTCAATAATTTCTTATCCATACTTAAAGGACATGTCATTTATATTTACTTTTGTTGATTTATTTGGATGTTCTTAGTGATTATGTAGCTCAGGATGTTTATTGTATTAATATAAGATTATGGAGCGCCTTTTAATTTTTGAAAACCTAAAAGTTTTCTGTTCTGTCCGGTCTTAAGAGTTCGAATTTATTCTTGTCCGGTATTCTTGTCTGGTAATTTCAATGAAACCAAAACTAAACCAATGATTAATTCCATTTTGAGTGATTAAAAAATATATAATATTTGTCTTTGTTGGTTTATTTTAATATCTAATGAGATTGTTTAAATGAAAAGGATTAGTATTTAAATAAAACATAATTCTATAATTTGCTGTTTATTAAAAAACTTAAGTGTCCGGTACTAGGGGAGGGGGTCTCCTCCTACAGATGAAAAGTCAGTTTTAATGAAAAAAATACCCAGCTAATAATTAATTTAACTCAGAAAAAATCCGGTAGGATGTAGTTTATGAGAATCATTAGCAATTGTACTTATATCAAAAGGGCCAGTGATTATTTAATTATGCACTGTTCTATAATTAAAAATAAGCGGAATAGCTCCAGATCTAAGTAGCTAACTAGCTAAAACGATTCTGATTCAGAAAGCGACGATAGTGATGGGTCAAACCTTGAGGAAAGCTATTTATCAGAAATAGAGGAATTGAATGGCGATAATAGGGCTCGAAATGTAACTAAAGAAAATAATAATGATAATAATTAAAACACTTGGTATTTGTTTCACAATATATTCAAGATATTCTCTAACATGTTTCGGCCTCGCGACCATTCTCAAAGAGAGTTATGTATAAACTAAACTAAAGTTTCAAAGTGCTGTCTAATGGAAGTCGGTTTTTTCATCTCGTTAAATTTATTACACTATCAATAATTGGAGTATTTCCGAAGTCTAGCTGGGTGTTTGTTAGGTTTTTGCCGTCGTATATGGCTTTTTTAATTTCGAAAATTTCCAGGTAATTTAACAGCCTGCTTTTATTGCAGCTATGTATTAATTTGGTATTATTAATGTTAAAAAAATGGTTCTGGTCTATACAATGTTCGGCAAAGCCCGTCTTTCTCTGATTGTATCAAATTGAATATTTATGTTCTTTTAGCCTATTATTGAGCGATCGGCCCGTTTGGCCTATATAAATAGCGTCACACATATTACATTTAATTTCGTATACTCCAGATTTGTCACAAAATTTTGCTCTTTCTTTGTTATTGTTTAACATCGATGCAAGATTATTCTTATTAACAGAGATAATATTAATATTTTCGTTCTTTAACTGATTTGTGATTCTTGAACTTAATTTGTGAATATAGTTTATAGCATGCCAATTTTTAGAATCTTTTTCGGGTGTTGCGGCATAAAAATGTTTGGTGTTGTTTTTCTTAATCTTGTTTTTTATCATTTTATCTATGATGCTTGGCTGATATCCATTATTCCTTGCGATAATTTTGATAATATTTAGTTCTTTTTCATAGCTGTCTTTTTTAAGTGGAATCGTTAGAAGTCTGTGGGTCATACTATGAAAAGTGGACATTTTTACATTCCATGACTGATTTGAACTTGCCTGAATAATTGTATCGGTATACGTGGGTTTTCTAAATATTTCGAATTCTAATTTATTCGGTGTTCTTATTATTTTTAAATCTAAGAAATTTAATGAATTATCCGTCTCTGTTTCTATTGTGAACTGGATTTTTGAGTTTACACTGTTTAAATATTCAAGAAATTGACCCAATAATCTTTCTGTACCGGTCCATATGCAAATAATATCATCGACATACCTGGCCCAAAAATGTATGTGTCTTGTATAATTAGTGTCGCTAAATAAATTGTTTTCAAAATTAGCCATATAAATTTCTGCCAGGAGGGGGCTCCTGAGCCCCCAAATCAGTCATGAAATGTAAAAATGTCCACTTTTCATAGTATGACCCACAGACTTCTAACGATTCCTCTTATAAAAGACAGCTATGAAAAAGAACTTAATATTATCAAAAATATCGCAAGGAATAATGGATATCAGCCAAGCATCATAGATAAAATGATAAAAAACAAGATTAAGAAAAACAACACCAAACATTTTTATGCCGCAACACCCGAAAAAAATTCTAAAAATTGGCATGCTATAAACTATGTTCACAAATTAAGTTCAAGAATCACAAATCAGTTAAAGAACGAAAATATTAATATTATCTCTGTTAATAAGAATAATCTTGCATCGATGTTAAACAATAACAAAGAAAGAGCAAAATTTTGTGACAAATCTGGAGTATACGAAATTAAATGTAATATGTGTGACGCTATTTATATAGGCCAAACGGGCCGATCGCTCAATGATAGGCTAAAAGAACATAAATATTCAATTTTACACAATCAGAGAAAGACGGGTTTTGCCGAACATTGTATAGACCAGAACCATTTTTTTAACATTAATAATACCAAATTAATACATAGCTGCAATAAAAGCAGGCTGTTAAATTACCTGGAAATTTTCGAAATTAAAAAAGCCATATACGACGGCAAAAACCTAACAAACACCCAGCTAGACTTCGGAAATACTCCAATTACTGATAGTGTAATAAATTTAACGAGAGGAAAAGATCGACTTCCATTAGACAGCACTTTGAAACTTTAGTTTAGTTTATACATAACTCTCTTTGAGAATGGTCGCGAGGCCGAAACATGTTAGAGAATATCTTGAATATATTGTGAAACAAATACCAAGTGTTTTAATTATTATCATTGTTACTATGTTTCACCAAGAGCCAACCGCGCAATCAATCAAAATAATAATGTAAATGTGTCTGTGAAATTGCTTAACTGAAACCATGCTTAGCTGAAACCGTGCTTGCACGGACTGTTCATTCAAAGAAACCTCCGTTCTCTGCCTCTGTTAGACACTAACCCTCTCACTCTTTCTTTTGCGCATCTCAGAAGCCAAGCCAAGCAAGTTGAGCTGTCCGAGAGATTTTTATCTCTGCAACATCACCTCGTTAATGGCCGATCAGTTGTGAAAATCCTGGAAAGCCTCGACGTCATGTTGGCGATAATGTATAGAAATTAGATTACCTCGAAGTTTAAGTCTATTATTTTTTTTCCGTGTATAAATATCAAAAGAAATTAAAAAAAGGACTAGAACCAACTTTAGAATCCAATAATTTGAACTTAACTTTAATCTTAACTTTTATAATGATTTTTTCGCCCACGACAATCATTTTTATTTCACTCGTATTACAAAATACAATATAAAATCCAGAAACTGGCATCGAATGAAACAAATCCTGTTTGGTGTGAGTGGAAAATTCGTTATAAAGTTTTTAATAATACAGAACTATATTTAATTCGCGTTAAAAGTGTATAGTTTTCAATTTTGAGAGTTCACTAAGCATAACGTTATAAAAGCTACTAATGTGTTACTTAAATTTTGTTTTAGAACCTCACAATTGAATTTAAAATCTCATTGTTTCATTTATAAATCATTTTTATTTATCAAATAGAAAGTTACAGAAAGACAATATATCATTTTTTAAGGGTTTATGGGAAATAACGTTGGTAAATTTAATCAGCGATTAAAATAATGATGATTTACATCATTAAAAAAAAGTTCTTTACAATAAGAGTAAAAAAAGTAATGCTTTTCGCTAAAAACATTTGCAAATTATTAAATCGCCAATCTATAAAAAGCTATAAGAATTATCATTCTAAATATTCTAAGGTTGCAATTTATATAGGGTGTCCCAAAATTTACGCAAGGTTTGAATTAGATAGAAAACACAGTTTTTTTTTACAGGGAACCCTGTCTTTCACACTCGCTCTGTGATTGGGTCGCGCAGACGGAACCGACACCAAATATGTAACCACGCGTGATCGCGTCCCCTTCAGTCGCCCACAGGCCGAGCATCGCACCACACGTGTGTGTCGCTATAAATGAGGTGTCGATGTAAATTACATTAAATAATTAATGTATTGATATAATAAATTTAAAACCCGCCTCGTAAACTTTAGAACCTATAAGCCATTGAAGAATACTAAGAGGTACTAATACAAAATCGAAGAATACTAAGAGGAATGCATCAAAAATCAAAGCAAATAAAGCTAAAAACATAGAACAGGTTAAGAGGCATCGATTAAGTCAAAAATCATTGCAATCGGTCTACGACAACTCAGCCAACCAGGCCTCCGAAATTGCTTTCTGCGGCGAAAATTTAGAAACTCAACCTAAACGAGAGTACTAAACGAGGTAAGAAGAATCGATTGTGCCAAAATTCATCGCAATCGGACCATGAGAACTCAGCTAAAAAGACTCCGAAAGTTGCGGCCCGAGTGGAAAATTTAGAGCGTCTGAACCTTGATTTTGTTTTTGAACTTATCGTTAAACAGAAGAGTACTGATTCATCTTTGTCTATCTCACAGACAAAAAAACAAGAAGACACGCCGTCTACATCATTACAAAGAAGAGCTTCTGGAGTAGCGATATACAAGAACGTGGAATCAATATCTACGTGTCATCCTGTGGTTGTTGACTATCAAATACTCAACAGATTAGTCAACATCCGTTGCGGAGACATCACAGTAGTTGAAGTTACATGCCCCAATCTTAAATTTATCCTTGCTGGAGTTTACGTACATCCGCAGACACCGATACCTCAAATGAAATTTCTATTGTTGCGTGGGATTGCCCAGCACGGGAAATTGATTCATAGAATCATACCAGACTTGGAAGTCGATCTAGACATCCCTCTTATGGTGGTTGGAGATTTTAATGTCGATCCAGACAGCGATGAGAGAATAGTTTCTCAACTGCGTGCGTGATGAAAGATCCGCAATAGATCTTACCTTTGTGCGCAACCTGAATCCGACAATTATGGCATATGTCAGTTATCTTAGCTACCATAGAACAATAGTTCACAAGTTAACTATATTAAGAGGCTGCTAATACCAAAGTTTGACCCAACGAAAATAAAACCAACCCTAACAGAAGAACTTGATAAACAACCAGCACAGAACTGGCAAGAATTGAAACAAAAAATTATTAAAACAGCCTTAAAGTTGGTCCCTTTACAAAAACGTAGAAAACATCCGTCGTGGGATGAAGTTTGCAAGCAAGCAGTATTAAGCCGAAGTAAAGCATTCAAAGATAGGAACAGTCAAGATACAGCAATAAACTATAACATCTTTTTGGAAGTAAGAAAAGAAACATCGAAGCTAATTGGACAAACTAAAGGAAAATATGAAAACAATCAACTTAATGAAATAGAAAAAGATTTCCAAAAAAATAACACCCGAAACTTTTACAAAACATTTAAAACTAAATTAACAGGCTATCAACCACAAAGTCTTTGCTTCCAAAAGGAAAACGGACAATTAGCTCTAAATAACCAAGACAAATGCAAAGAACTTGCGAAATATTTTCAACAAATACCTTAAGCAAAGAGCCCTTAAACAAATTAGCAACATTAAACCCTAAACAAACAAACTCAGATTCATTACCACCGAAGGAAGATAAAATAACTAGGCAAATCAAGCAGCTTAAAAATGACAAAGCTTCTAGTGAAGATGGAATCACTGCTGAACTTTTGAAATCCGCTGGTCCAGATACAATCAAGGAAATAACCAAAATTCTACAAGAAGTTCGGAGACCGAACGGATTCCGGAAGATTGGAAAGATGCTCTAATCCAACCACTACATAAGAAAGGAGATAGAACGGATGTAAACAACTATAGAGGGATATCTCTTCTCCCAGTTTGTTACAACATTCTATCTCAATGTCTACTAGACAGAACACAGGGACAGTTAGAACCTAACATTGGTGAATATCAAGCAGGTTTTCGACCGGGCAGATCCTGCCCTGAACAGATCCTGAATCTAAAGTTGATTCTAAGACATCAAAAACTGTATAATAAAAATCTCGTCTGTACATTTGTGGATTTCAAAAAAGCATATGATTCTATTGACCGCGAATCTTTATTCCGAAGCTTGAAAGAACAAGGACTAGATCTGAAAACGCTGGCAATTATTAAAGCAACGTTAACTAACAGAAGGTCAAAAGTTAAATTCATGGGTGACATCTCAGAGCCCTTTGAAATTAAAACTGGAGTGAGACAAGGGGATGGACTCTCGCCACTCTTATTTAACTGTGTTCTAGAAAAAGTAATACAGGAGTGGCGTGAATAAAAGTCGGCCCTGAATATTGACCAGCCCATTAAACTGGGGAGAACCAACATCAAAATTGATTGACTGGCATTTGCTGATGATCTAGCAATTTTAGCTCAAGATGTATTAACGGCACAGAAACAGATTGAAATCCTAAAAGAAACAGCAGAAAAGGTAGAACTCCAAATTTCCTTTGAAAAGACACAATACATGACCTGCAACAGACTAAGAGCACCATTTCTAAGAACAAAATATGGTATCAGACGAGTCTCTCAATTCAAATATTTGGGTGAAATAATCATGGAAAATGGGTTGGAAAAAGCGGCCAATAAGGGTAGATGTCAAAAAATGGAAACGGCATTGAGACTTACACAAAATATTTACAACAAAAAATGCCTATCTAAAGACACAAAACTGAGACATTACAACACGGTTATTAAGCCAGAATGTCTATATGCTGCAGAAACGCTCATTTTGAATAGAAAGCGGGACATCGAGGACATTGAAAAGAAGGAAAGAAAAATCATAAGAAAAATCCTAGGCCCCAAACAAATAAATATCACAACACACCGACTTCGAGAAAACCAAGAAATCAAACAGTACACAGATATACATAGCGATATGAGAAAAAGAAGACTTAAGTTTTACGGACACATAAAACGGATGAATCCGAGTATGCTAACTAGACAAATAGTCGAATTTTATGAAAATAGGAATAGAGCTAAAGTAGAAATAATTAAATGAATTGCTGCAATTAAAGAGGACCTAAGATCAGCAAATATTACACAAAGTGAAATTCAGGATAGAGGCTGTTTCAGACACAAGGTTGTCGTTTGGAAGGTTGGCCAGAGAGAAAAATGTAGGAAGATTGGAACAATTTGGTCTGACGAAAGGAAAAAAGCTCATAGCGAAAGAATAAAATTAGTATGGGCGCAAAGGAAGGCTAACAACAACAAACGCCTCTAATTGTACTTCGCGTGATCCACCAGGGCCCATACGTGAATAGTAATAATAATAAAGTAAATCTGTTGTATTTATTTCCTTGTCATATCTACTAGAGCTTAGAAAATTAAGACAATCGTAGTAACTTTGGTATGAGTAAGTAGCGTTGAAGATTACATATAACTGTAGTAAGTATATACCAGTAAACAAAGAAGATTCAGTCACGTTTAGTAGTGGTAATTCAAGGTAAGTACTACATTAAAAATAAGTAGATACATGTAAAGAAGCCTCAGTCATATTCAGTGAAACTTAATACATTTAAAATTATCGAAACATTATATAAGCCATAAGAAACATAACTATTTTATAAAATATGTCCGTTCCGACGTGGGTAAAAAGAAATTCTATAAAAAAAGTAGAATCGCTTTTTTTTAGCAGCTAAAAGCAGAAAAGCAAAAGCGATGCTTCTTGCGCGAAAAACTTTTATTTGATTTGGCTCATTTTAAAAGACTACTTTCAGGCTCATACCCATAAATTCAGGATTCGTTACCTGTGCAGATGTTATATACGTCTTTTGATGCACCACGATTATATTTTGTTTATTGTTTTGAGAATTTGTTTACACAATTGTCGATTGGTGTAAATAAGTGTGATGCAGCAAAAATACGTTCGTTCTATGTGCTGCGGTATTGAATGGGAGTGCGCAATGTACTTCGCAAAAATTATAATACAAGTTTTAAATATAGTGGAAATTCATTCAACATAAATATAGCGGAAATTCAACAAATTTCAGAATGGCAATAGGTTCTTCTCTTTCTCCTTTGATGAGTAATATTTTTATGGAGGAACTCGAGAATAATATATTAAGTAAATCTCTTAAAAAGCCAATAATAAGACTTACATCGATGATATTTTATGCTATATGACAACATTTTTACAAGATATAAATTCTGGAGAGTCTACAATTTAGAGATGGGGAGGAAGAATAAGTTGCCATTCCTCGACACTTTAATATTAAAACAAAACAACACATTAAAAACTACAGTTTACAGAAAACCGACAAACACAGATAGGTATCTCAATTTCTTTTCCAATCACTCAAAATCAGTCAAAATAGGAGTAATCAAAAGTTTATATAACAGAGCAAAATTTATTTGTACCGACAGTGATACACTACAAAAAGAAACAAATCACATCAAAGACATTTTAATAAAAAATAATTACCCAAAAAACCAGATAAAACAGATTTGATACCAGACAAAACAGACAAGTTATTAATAACAATAATAATTCTTAAACAATTAACCTCACAATTCCGTATATCCGCGGTATTTCTGACACAATTCAAAGAGTAGGAAATAAATACAACATAAGAACGACATTTAAAACAAAAAATACTCTTAGATCTCTATTAACAAAGACTAAACCAAACAATATACAACAAAATACCAAAAATGTGGTTTATAAAATTCCCTGCGAATGTGGCAAATTATATATAGGTGAGGCATCTAGACCGTTAGATGTTAGAATAAAAGAGCATAAAAACCTTCTTAGAAAGGGCGATTTTAATAAATCTAGAATTTGTCAACACGCATGGGAATCGGGTCATAAAATCAATTGGAATAATTCCAAAACGGTATTAAAAGAATCGGTAACAAAATACAGAAAACTAAAAGAAACCGCTATAATTAATTTAAATAAAAATAACTGTATTGCTATGCCTTCGGTAGATTTAAATTCAATATGGTTCCCGATTCCCGAATATGGTTCCCGATAAGTACTTAAATACTTATCTATCGTACTTAAATACACAATCAGTACAATAAACAGTCACACAGTAAACCTCACCTATATATATTTTTTTTGTAGTATGTCAGTGTCATTGAAAACTATTATTGTTAACGTAAGTATCGTTGACATAGACAAAAAACATTTACTTCCTATCGTTGCTTTATATATAAAAATTAACATAATTAATTTTTTAGATTCGTTTTGAAAACGGGGGGAGAGGATCCCCCGAAACGTTAACGTTAAAAGTTTGTATATTTTTTTAGAACATTGTTATATTTTTAAAATTTTGTTCGTTAGACAAATTTATTACAGAACAGAATCACTGAGAAATTTGTTTCCGTTTGTTTTTTTGTTTTTACCCAGTGATTCTATTTACATAACAACATATATTTTTGATATTTTTAAGGGTTTAAGATCGTGGCGAAAAAACCCAAAAATAAAAAGAAAACATATATGAACACGCCACAATCATACAGACATAACTTACACTCGTTATGTGTTAATGGAATCTGTAAAATAGTTTACAAATTTTGCATTTAAAATTGTGCATTTCATTGAATAGTGGTAAAAGTAACAATCCGGAAATAGAGAAAAATATTTCATAAACTCACACAGGGCAATAGAAAACAATAAAAGCAACGCTAGGTACGAACCGAAAATACGTTTCGTAAAAAGCAGCCCCAGGCTCTAAAGATTCCTTTTCAGTCCAGAACTCTTCTGTTTTTCTTGTTCTCCCGCTCTAGCAGAATTTTACGCGGAATTGGAGCGACTGAATGCTCCAGGCTATAAAGTCTAGCTGGTGTATTTCTGTATCCCACACTTTATTTGCCATATTTTTTAACTCGTTTTTTTGTTTCTGAGAAGACATAGAACATTTTTATTTGCTCTAGAGACGTGTGATATAGAGAAAGTTTATTTAAAAATCCATTTAGATTAGTTAACAATAAAGGGTTATCAAACTAGTACTATATATATTTATTTATTATTCACGTATGGGCCCTGGTGGACCACGCGAAGTACAGTTAGACGCGTTTGTTGTTATTAGCCTTCCTTTTCGCCCATACTGCTTTCATTCTTTCACTATGAGCATTTTTCTTTTCGCCAGACCAAGTCTTCTTACATTTTTCTCTCTGGTCAACCTCCCAAACGTTAACCCTGTGTCTGAAACAGCCTCGATCCTGAGTTTCACTTTGTGTAATATTTGCTGATCTTAGGTTCCCTTTAATTGCAGCAATCCATTTAATTATTTCTACTTTAGCTTAACTACCTCTACTATAGTGTTGTAATGTCTCAGTTTTGTGTTTTTAGTTTTGTTTCCTGTTTCCATTTTATGACATCTATTCTTTTTGGCCGCTTTTTCCAACCCGTTTTTGGAAGTATTACGTTTTTGTGGTAGACTGTTTTATTTGTGCCCCTGAAAAATTGTAAAAATAAATCAAACAAGTAATTTAACAAATAAATAGCACAACATACCGACTTCGAGAAAACCAAGAAATCAAACAATACACAGATATACATAGCGATATGAGAAAAAGAAGACTTAAGTTTTACGGACACATCAAACGGATGAATCGGAGTAGGCTAACTAGACAGATAGTCAAATTTTATGAAAATAGGAGTAGAGCTAAAGTAGAAATAATTAAATGGATTGCGGCAATTAAAGAGGACCTAAGATCAGCAAATATTACACAAAGTGAAATTCAGGATAGAGGCTGTTTCAGACACAAGGTTAACGCTTGGAAGGTTGGCCAGAGAGAAAAATGTAGGAAGACTGGAACAACTTGGTCTGACGAAAGGAAAAAAGCTCATAGCGAAAGAATGAAATTAGTATGGGCGCAAAGGAAGGCTAACAATAACAAACACCTCTAATTGTACTTCGCGTGGTCCACCAGGGCCCATACGTGAATAATAATAATAACAAGTAATTTAACTGAATACGGCGTAGTGCAAGCATCAGTTTTATTGGACCAGGGATATTGTCAAAGTTATCTTGCCAGTCATAAATAACTATAATGAAAACTTGCAAGTGGGCTCGTGGAGCATATATTCTAATATTTGAAAAACAAATTTATTTTTTCCTTGCTCTACGTAATAACTGTCTATTTCTTCCGCCCTCTGAAAGTCAACATGTGTCTCCTCAGACTGGTTTCCAGCTTTAAGTCGACAATCAGTTGGGTTTGAGTTGAATATTTTAGGAAACCGCTGAAGAATTTTTTTTGTCATTTCATCAGCTGCTTTTCGAAAGTTCAGCTCGAGCTTAAGGCCCTAATGACGGCTTAAGACCCGAATTCGAATATCGAAAATTGTGTTCTCGATGAATTTGAAGACTTGAATTTGAGGCTTTCTTTTATCGTTTTTGACTCGACACAATCAGGAAGGAGAAGAATTGTTAGACATGTTCGTTAGAGGAGATGCGACTCCTGAGTCCAAGCAACAGTCAATGGAATGGCGACACACATTGTCAACATAAGGTCTAATCAGGTCTTTTGAATGGGAAAAACTGGTTCAACGGTTCAACGACGACAAAGAAGTTAAAACTGCATACATGAATTGGGTTTCTTCACAGACGGCAGATCTCTTTGACGTAGGTATTCAAAAACTTGCTGGTGTGACTAATGTTTGAACAAAAATGGAAATTATGTGGAAAAGTAGATAGAAGTATGTAGAATATGGAAAGAAATATATTTGAATGATATTTTTTTTCCGCTAACTAAAAACGAACTTTATTTACAAATATACCTCGTATTAGGTGGAATTCATAATGACTGCGTGGTACTTGTACACCCACTATATGTTTAAGAAAGAAAGCCTAATTATGAATAAGATGAAACACATCTAAAACTAATTTAATTACAAGTTACAAACATAATAATTTATCTTCAAACATCTAAATTTTATAGAAATGAAGTTCATTATAATTCTTGAGATAATTTTGATTTTCTCTGTTATTAGCTTCACAAATATTTCTCTGATTATTTTTCCAATAGAATTGTTTGACGAAAGAAAAATACAGACGAAAAGGAAAACATCTGAGCAACGTTCCCTTTAGATGTGTGCATTGCTTTTATAAGAATCCCGGTTATTAGATCTTCAAATACGAAAAAAATTAATTTAATTTAAAATGGTGTCAGCTTAATGCATTTTCCAGTGGGACGAAGCATAATATATAAGAGCAATATAGAGTTTTCTAGTTAAACTCGAATTTTACTATATGTAAGGTACTTTATGTGTTTGTGTGTGTATAAGAAATATTCAAGGGAATATTCAAATAAATATTCAAAGGAATATTCAAAGAAATATTCAAAGAAATAATCAAAGAAATATTCAAAGAAATATTCAAAAGAATATTCAAAGAAATATTCAAAGAAATAATCAAAGAAATATTCAAAGAAATATTCAAAAGAATATTCAAGGAAATACTCAAAAATATATTTTAAACATTCAAAACAATATTCAAAGAAGTACTAAACTCAAAGAGATTTGCCACTAAACACCGAAACAATTTTTTAATATTCTCGACGCACGTTTCGCTAACCATGTTAGCATCATCAGCATCATAAGCTTTCCATCTTTAGATATGGTTATCATTTAAATAGAACATAGTTTAGTTTTGGAATTATATTGAATCGTCTCCTGATGGTGCTAGCGTGGTTAGCGAAACGCGCGTCGAAAAGCTAAATAAAATGATTTGGTGTTTTGATGGTAAATCTCTTCGGGTTTAGAAGGTTCCAATAGAAAAATTGGTCTATTTAAAAGTACTTTTCACTTTTGCAGATAAACCTGTGTAACCGTTACCTTCTTCTGCAGAAGTATAAATAAACAATCAACAAATCTTTGAGCATATTTTCGATTTAATTGAGACGTGTGTACTATGTCTTGTGTTTTTTTAGTACTAAATGGATGTTTTTAAACTTAATAATCATTGTTTTGAGACAATATATAAAATAAAAGATAATTTATGACAACATTTTAAATACTACAAAACTATAAACAAAGAACAAACTGAAGAAATAATGAATTTCGCATTTAAATGTGTGTGTATAAGTAAAAAATTAAACAGACGAACATAGCGTAAATATACGAACAGCGTAAGAACAGGTGCGGCTCGTGGGTTTTTAAAGTGGGAGGGCGTAGAAGAAAATAATGCTGCTGAAGTGAAGATTAGTTTGCTCACACTTTGCTACGATCATTGGAGTAAAAGCAAAGGGCTTGAAATGACTAGATCCTGGTAAAATAATTTATTTCTCTCAGATAAGCAAATGTGTTGTACATGTTGGCGAAGCAAATATTTTTAGAAAGGTCTTGACTCAAACCGAAGAAAGATCTGAAAGGAGATAAGACAGTGCAGTCAGTTAGAATGTTTTTAACTGTTAGAGGATCACTGCAAAAGTCACAGAGGGGAGGACCTTCTCGTTTTAGCAGAAATTCATGAGGAAATCTGCAGTGACCAATCATGAATCTCATCCATTTAACTGTGGCTTTTGTAACAAACAACCGCTCTGGAGGGGGTTGAGAGAATGGGGGTTTAAGGATTCTCAATTTGTTAGGTCTCTTAGGATCGTCCCAGTACGATTGCATTGAGATTTGTGTGAAAGTTTTTGCAAAAGACCGAAACCGAAGAAAGATCTGAAAGGAGATAAGACAGTGCAGTCAGTTAGAATGTTTTTAACTGTTAGAGAATCACTGCAAAATTCACAGAGGGGAGGACCTTCTCGTTTTAGCAGAAATTCATGAGAAAATCTGCAGTGACCAATCATGAGTCTCATCCATTTAACTGTGGCTTTTGTATCAAGCAGCCGCTCTGGAGGGGGTTCAGAGAATGAAGGTTTAAGGATTCTCAATTTGTTAGGTCTCTCAAGATCGCCCCCATACGATTGTATTGAGATTTGTGTGAAAGTTTTTGCAAAAGAGAGATGGTCTGCGCATGTATGGTAGTTCGAGCTGTATTGGGCGTTTTGCAACCTCCTCTTTACCTTTGATGTTTTTGTGATCAGGACACCAAACGAAAAGAAGACAGGCAGTTGTATGTTTGACTCTACTGATAATTGTTGAAAGAAATTCTGGGGTCGAGGACCAAATCGTGAGTAGACGGAAAAGAGAGGATAGGGAGGGGGATAGACCAAGAAAATTAGTTAAAGGAAAGAAACTGAACGGCAATAAAATATGGTGTTTTGCTCTGAAAAATTGTTTACTGTGAAAAATGCTGGAGGAGCAGGGTCCCAACGCTCTCCCTCACGAGCCGTCACTGGCAAAAATACTAGCCAAACAAAAAAATATTTGTGACGTTCGAAGAGGGTTCTGTTGGGAAGACAGCGATGTAAAACGATGTTGTTTGAACTTAATAATCATTGTTTTGAGGAAATATATAAAATATAAGATATTTTACGACGACATTTAAATACACAAAACTCTTTGAATTTGGCATTTAAATATGTGTGTGTAAAAAATGTAATAGACGAACTCAGCGTAAATATACAAACAGCTTAAGAACGCTGGCTGAAAAGTGGATTGAGTACGATAACACATTATGCAATGAAAAACATTAAACACAATCAACCTCTCTCAGATTATAATTAGATTATCTTGAAACAATTGAAAAAATCGGCTAGAATTAGCAAACAAGAAAGGCGTCGAGTTTCATCTTGACAATGTAGTACCACACATTTCAGTCAGTACCCAGCGAAACGGTTGAGCCTCAATTGGTATGTTTCGCCCCATCCACATTAGTCACCGGACAGCACATCCTTCAAGATTATTTAAACGGGAAATTGATCAAAATAGAAGAAGGGATAAATAAAAACCTGTTGATATATTCTTTGGTAAAAAATAATACTTATTACATAATGGACCAAATATATATTTAGATAAACTATTTGCCTTTTTCGTTATCTGCCTAATTACTAACTTTGTCTAATTAACGGTGATAAAAACCAATAATATTTTTAGAGAGGCCAGAGGGAAATCTGAATTAAAATGAAATCTTAATATGAAAAGGGGGATGAGTTGTAATAATACACCCTCTTTAAGTCGAATTTTGCACGCACACAACATTTCATTATCGACGATCTCGTCATGCTTTAGACTGAGGAATTTTAATTTAGAAAATATTGTGCCAACCTGTTTTATTGCGCTAGCCGAACGAGGGGACATTCTTTTAATCGACCGAAGTGTGCCAGTATCAACAGTAATAGTGTATTCAACTTTATGGAAGGAAACATTTAAGTTCCATTTGGATTACTGAATTCCTGAGTCAAATCAACTTTTCAAATGTTATTAAATATTAATATTTGAATAGATTTGTCGATCTTATGGATAATAATTTTCACGAATAAAAAATCGTAGTTTCTTAGTAGAGGATTCGAACCGATTCGAACAATCGGAGTGCGAACTTGTTATATCTAATTCAGACACATTATTAGGAAAACGTCTAGTTGTTCACTAAACCAAAACCTGGCATATGAAGAGAAACATCAAATCAACATCAAACATCAATAAAAACATCGTATATAGAGTAGCAGAAAAAATAAGTTTAGGAAATTATTGAAGGAATCTTGGATTTTTCAAAATAAACAGACCAAAAAACAAATTTACGCCAGGGTTGAGATTTAACAACCAATAAATAACCGATTGAAACATTTTAGAGTGACTCTCAATTAGTTTGGATTAGAATTATTTTGAATTTAATAATAATGGATCTAAACTTAAGATTTACCACTAAACACCAATCACTTTTTTATACTGCTCGACGCACGTTTCGCTAACCGTTCAACGTTTCGTTAGCATCATCAGGAGATGATTTAATCTCTCAAATCACTTTTTTGAACTTCTCGAAATTCAGATTAAATCATCTCCTGATGATGCTAACATGGTTAGCGAAACGTGCGTCGAGCAGTTCAAATAAAGTAATTTGGTTTTTAGTGGTAAACCTCTTCAAGTTTAGTGTTTCACACCAAAGGTTCCACTAGAAGAATTGAATGCATGGCTGTGGGTTGCATTCCACAGCATCACGACCGTCCTGGAATCACTTATACCACTCGTAAAGAAAGTTTCCAAAAAGCAACTTATCTCGACCGCAAATCAGTTAATACTTCTTTCGATTCACTCCTATCTATGAAACCTGTCAAAGCACGCGCGCTAAAATCTCTACGAGCAGCTCTAAACTTGAAACTAAAATTTACAATTTAAAATAGAGTGTTATTCGAGTTTAGGCGTTTAATGAGGTCAATCTTGCCTTTAACATTTTTAGGAACTTTGTTGGTAACGATTTCTCTGTCGGATTATATTTAAGGATCGCTTTGCGGAAGTTTTTGAGATCTAAAGCCGCTTTAGTACATTAATATTACATTTACTCCTAAGTTAACACAATAACGACTTTATATTTCAATAATATTTAGCGTTCTCTTGTTAATATGAGTAGTCATATCGATGTATGTATATACTGTACTTTTGCTGCAATTCTAATTTGAACAAGATATGTTAGTACATACACTCAGTGTCAGAATTTTTGATACACCATAGAACTTTATATGAATTTCAATATGATTAAGTTAAATTATTATGTTATTATTTATATATATATATATATATATATATATATATATATATATATATATATATATATATATATATATATATATATATATATATATAAATAATATATTTTATTATTTATTATTTATATATTATATATATTATTATTATTCACATATGGGGGCCCTTGTGAGCCACGCGAAATACATGTAGTGGTCTTTGTTGTTGTTAGCCCTCCTTTGCGCCCATACTGATTCTTCTTCTGGTAAAAATGGAATCACTGCTGAACTTTTGAAATCCGCTGGTCCAGGTACAATCAAGGAAACAACCAAAATTCTACAAGAAGCTTGGCGAACCGAACGGATTCCGGAAGATTGGAAAGATGCTCTAATCCATCCCCTACACAAGAAAGGAGATACAACGGATGTAAACAACTACGGTGGGATATCTCTTTTCCCAGTGTGTTACCACATTCTATCTCAATGTCTACTAGACAGAGCACAACTACAGTTAGAACGTAAAATTGGTGAATATCAAGCAGGTTTTCGACCGGGCAGATCCTACCCTGAACAGATCCTGAATCTAAAGCTGATTCTAAGACATCAAAAACTGTACAATAAAAATCTCGTCTGTACATTTGTATGTTTAAAAAATGCATATGATTATATTCACCGTGAATCTTTATTCCAAATTTTGAAAGAACAAGGACTAGATCTGAAAACGCTGGCAATTATTAAAGCGATATTACTAACACAAGGTAAAAAGTTAAATTCATGGGTGACATCTCGGAGCCCTTCGAAATTAAAACTGGAGTGAGACAGGGGTGGACTCTCGCCACTCTTATTTAACTGTGTTTTAGAAAAAGTAATTCAGGAGTGGCGTGAAAAAAAGTCGGCCCTGAATATTGACCAGCCCATTAAACTCGAGAGAACCAACATCAAAATTGATTGTCTGGCGTTTGCTGTTAATCTAGCAATTTTGGCTCAAGACATATTAACGGCACCAAAACATATTGAAATCCTAAAAGAAACAGCAGAAAAGGTAGGACTCTAAATTTCCTTTGAAAAGACACAATACAAGACTTGCAACAGTCTTAGTCTGTTGCAAGTCTTGTGCCATTTCTAAAAACAAAATATGGTAACAGCAGACGAATCTCTCAATTCAAATATTTGGGTGAAATAATAATGGAAAATGTGTTGGAAAAAGCGGCCAATAAGGGTAGATGTCAAAAAATGGAAACAGCATTGAGACTTACACAAAATATTTACAACAAAAAATGCATATCTAAAAACACAAAACTGAGACATTACAACACTACAACAATTATTAAGCCAGAATGTCTATATGGGGCAGAAACGCTCATTTTGAATAGAAAGAGAGAAACCGAGGACATTGAAAAGAAGGAAAGAAAAATCATAAGAGAAATCCTAGGCTGCAAACAAATAAATAGCACAACATACCGACTTCGAGAAAACCAAGAAATCAAACAATACACAGATATACATAGCGATATGAGAAAAAGAAGGCCTCAGTTTTACGGACACATAAAACGGATGAATCCGAGTAGGCTAACTAGACAAATAGTCCAATTTTATGAAAATAGGAGTAGAGCTAAAGTAGAAATAATTAAATGGATTGCTGCAATTAAAGAGGACCTAAAACAGGCAAATATTACACAAAGTGAAATTCAGGATAGAGGCTGTTTCAGGCACAAGGTTAACGTTTGGAAGGCTAGCCAGAGGGAAAAATATAGGAAGACTGGAAGAACTTGGTCTGACGAAAGGAAAAAAGCGTTTCAGTGAAAAAATATTTATAACGAAACTCAATGGACCGAGCATTTTTTATCGTTATAGAGAATTATCGTTATATGGAGTGAAGAAAAAAAAATGTATTTGATAAAATAGATAATTATTCGTAATACATACAGTCTGTTAACTTTGTCTGACGTTTTTTACTATGCCAGTACTTGTTTTGTATTATCTTATGTATTATATCCATATCTTAATATGGGGTGGAATCGTCTTGATTAAACAATAAAAAAATGTTTAAAAACATAGCGGCATCAAGTGCTTGTTGAATAGTTGGTGGTTCAGAATCATCCACTTGATCATCTTCAATAAATTTTTCCTTACTTTTCGACACTAAATCAAGAATTTGTTTATCTGTAAATGAACCGGTTGTAGACAGATCCTCGACTATATTTTCGTATGTTTGTAGATCTTCGTTAAAATTTTCTGGTATGTTAAACTGTTTTATCCATTCACTCCTCACTATCAAACTGATCCTTTTCGACTGTCTAACTATTATATAGTCTCGCGTGACGAAGAGAATGCTGTATAGTTGCTGCTGATACCTCGTTCCAGGCTTTTGATATAAAATTGACTGCTGGTAGTATATTAATCGAGAGCTTGCCATCAGTTTCGATCAGATCCATCAACATTTTCCTTCTATAGTGACACTTTAGGCTTTTAATCACACTCTGATCCATTGGCTGCAAGATGCTGGATATATTAGCTGGGAAAAATGCTAACTCTATGTTTGGAAGATTGGATATGAAAGGGTGAGCAGAGCAATTGTCTACTAAAAGCAACATTTTCCGTGTCTTTAATTTAGCATCCCATTTCTCCCACTTCCTCTTCAAAGAACTGCGATGCTATCCAAGCTGACTTGTTTGCTTTATATGTGACTAGCAACTGTTTTATCTTCTTGAAACACTGAGAGTTTTCTGATTTGCTTATAACTAAGAGCTTTATTTTTTCTGTGCCACTCATTTTGGCAGCTACTAGAATAGTTATTCGCTCTTTAGAGAGTTTTCCTCGAACTCATTTTTCGTCTTGATGAAATGTCTAGTTTCATCAGCATTAAAAATGTCATTTGGAGAGTACTTCTCCTTTAATTTAGGCCCCCCCCCCTCCATTCATGTTACCGTGATAAATTTTGTGACTGTGCTTAAATTTTCCTAGCCAACCTTTTAAGTCAGTAATGCGAAGTTGTTCGGCAAATTTCTCAGCCTTGGCTTTAACAATTGGCCCTGAGATGGATACGTTATTCTGGGGTTGATTGTTGAACTACGACAACATTGCTTGATCCAATTCAGTGCGGCCTGCAGAATTGTTTCCTTGTTTTTCCAAATAGCTGCAACAGTAGATTGAATTAGTCCTAACGTCTGTCAATGTCACTTTTCTTTTCTCTCTTTTCAATCGCACGTTTCACACAAACTTTTTGTCGACACATAACGCTTTTCTTTTACTGGTCGTGTTAACAGTTTCAAAGTTGGTTTACGACTGATGTTACGTTACAATGTTGCCACATCAACACCAAAATACCCAGACTTTGGCATTTGTATGATCGATTAAACTGTAAATGAAAAAGTAACCCGAAAAGTTTTTTCTTTAAAAGTTTTAATCAAAAACCTGTTTCGAAACTTCTGCTTGTCAACATAGGGGCTTTTCATTTAGTTCACACAAAGTTTAATTATTCTGTGTCACTAAAACAATTTTCAGCATCTGGATCGTTGTTCAAGTAAATTATTAAAGAATTAACTTCTAGTCTATCACATACTCTTTCGCGATTCGACCATCTTTGAATCTCTTCTTCTGTATGTCTGATGCTATTCATCCAGATCTGTGGTGTAACTGTTGACAAAGCTTCTTTTCACATATTCAAACAGTTATCAATCGTTCTTCCATCTCGACCTATATGACAATTGTAATAATTTTTGGCCACCCTCCATATCAGTTCTATAGGATTGAATAAGCAATGATAAGGGGGAAGACGTAATACTTTGTGGACATACTCTTCAGCCATATGACCTGTCACATATTCTTTTTTAGGCTTGTTTCTGAAAAGAACATTATGACACAAACCTGTCCCTTTAATTACTGTTTAACGAATAACGATTTGCAACAGTTCACTTTTAACATAGTATTTTCAAAAGGAAGATTATGTTCCCTCAGCCATTCTGCAATTTTTGTTTAGAAAGTTACCTTTATTCATTTCTCCATGATAATTGCCTTTTGTTTTAGAAGAGAAAACTAATCCGGCCTCTGGAATAAGGCCATTCTTATTCCCAGCTTGAAGAACAATATATCTGCAATAACATGTTATTACTGACACGTCTTAAAACAATTATTTATGACATGACTTTAATGGCTCCTAAGTATTACGTATATCACTCAACTTTTTCCATCAACTTTTGTAATCTTTACACTCCTCTTGTTATCATCTTGCCATGAGTGACTCAAGGTACCATTTTGAAATATCCATGTTTCATCCAAATAAACAAAATCAAACAGAGATTCGTCTTTGATATTTTGATACATCTTCCAAAATTGAATTTATTTAAAGGAAATACCTGGAAGTTCCATCAGGCCCCTACGTGTAGTATCATTACTCTATTTGAAACCAATTTCTTTTAGAAGTGTATGAAGCGAAGTTTTACATCCATCAAAGAGCTGCATGTTCTTTAGTTTTCATGAATACTTTCAAGACTAACCGTTTGTTCTGAAATAGTTCAATAAAATTTGATAAAAATACAATAATATCATGTAAATCTATTCAGTTTTTTCATACATTTCCTAGATTTGATTGCGAATTGAGCCCACATCAAGATGATCTAGATTACTTACTCGTTTTGGATGTTGACGCTTTTTCATCGGTGATTTTAACATTTCGTTATTCTTCAACTTTTTCGAAATTGCACTAACTGTACCAATACTAATATTCAGAACAGCTGAAACTCGCAAAAAAAAAATCAAATTAGCCATGAGATCTACTAAGTTATTAATACATACCTCTCTCACAGCGTTTAATGGCAAAAGAGGAGCCCCAGTATCTCGTTCCTATTCAAAATAACTGGTAAGTGACGAGACAAGCTGCTTACACTGATCGTTTAACGGTTTTGGCATTTTTTTACAATTATAATCGCAGATTTTTTGACTACTGAACTCACAAAAACAGAAATTAAACCAGAAAATAGCCAAAACAACAAAGAATACAGTAAAAATAATTCAGAAACGTTTGAAGGCACAACTCAGAAACGATCAAGACATGAAAATGACAGATTCTACGAAAAACTTGTGTAAGGTCGGCAACACTGTCCAGAACCACAAACCTAAATGTTATCTTTACAGCGAATTCGCAGAATGTTATCCGCGGGCTCACCGTATTTTTATCCTATTCTAATAGGATTAGAGGAAGAAGGAAACAGAATGCTTTGAAGCTTTTTTTGAAACTATTGTTTCTTTGAATGAGCTTTATATATAAGCGAGAAAATAACGAAAACTAATTTAAAACGCATTTATTGTGTTAATAAAATCAAGATTAAAACCAACAGACCTTTTAAAACTCAACAAGCAGCCTTTAATCTAATACACAATAAATATTTTCAACAGGACTTAAATAAACTAGCGTGAAAGCAAGGACAGCTGCGATGACTGCCACCCTTTTGCTCCTGTCTAAATTTTAAATCGAAACTCGATGGCCTAACGCGTCGTTTCGTCACACTTAACGTGTTACATCAGGACGAAATTAAAACTTCTGCTTCCAGATCGAATATAATGCAAGTGGAATTAATTTTACGGAGTATTAAACAGGTTGTAGTTGTAGGGTCAATATCGAGCGGAAGGGTGATTCTCTTAATATGCTGTACGCTCTATTTCGAATTAAATATAATCCATTAGAGTTTAATAAAACATCCTATATATTTTAAAACAGCTTTTTAACTATATAATTTGATCAAAAAATAAGGTATCTTTTAAATCAAAATAAGACAAATTTATTACTTTGTTAACTATCACTACTCTGTGATGATAGTTTCGTAAACAACGTCACATCATCAAACAAAACATGAAAACCAAGATATTACAGCCGTTTATGAACATTGGGTTTAACTAAAGTTGAAGAGATTTACCACTAAACACCAAAACACTTTTTTGAACTGCTCGACGCACGTTTCTAAATTCTAAAACTAATTCTAAAACTAAACTATGTTCTGTTTATATGAAAACCATACCTAACGAAGCGTGTAAAAATCATGAACCGTAAAGTGTACAAAGCCTTACATTAATAATTGAAAAAGTTGACTGAAAGGAATCGGTCCTTTATCTCGGTTCATGATTTTCTTACATTTTTCTATTTGAATGCTTTCATATGCATCCAAAGCCCTATTATTATTAACACTTTTAATTAGTCTTAAATTACTAATATTTATACTGTGGTCATGTTCGATTGCATGTTGGACAACACGCGATTTTTCATTTCTCTCATATCTAACGTGGGCAATATGTTCTTTATATCTTGTCAATATGGATCTTTGTGTTTGCCCAATATACCTTCGATCACAGTCTTGACAACTAATTTCGTAAATCCCCGACTTTTCCTGTTGCTCTACTTTATCCTTTGGATTGCCCAGACCTTCTCTTAATTTATTATATGGTTTGTACACAACCTTAATATCCACTTTTTTCAAAATTTTGTCTAGTCCCCTTGTCAATTGGGTATCAAATGGTATTACCATGAATTTCTTTGTGTTCTGATCCTTTTGAAAAGTCGAAGATTCTTGCAGCCATCTCTTTCGTTTTTAACAAGTTTGTAAGCAGCTGTAAAGAGCTGTATTGTTTAGGGGAGTACACTTGCGTTGATGAAATGCTTATCCCCTTTCGAGGCCGGTGTAAATTTTGGATGTATATGCCCTCAAACCTAACAAATATGGCATCAAAGTGATGGCATTGACGAGTTATTTTTATGATGCATATGTGTATACGGGAAGAGGTACTGATGGCGAAGAGCTAACTGCTGAAGAAAAAAAAATGCTGATACCAACTCGGTCTGTGCCGAAACTGTCTGTGCTGTACCATGTGCCGAAAAAAGATAAAAATGGGATTTTGATTTCTTCAATGCACCATGAAGTTTCTGAAATTATAAACAAACGAGGCAAAAGTTTACCAGAAATTATAGACTTTTACAATAATACGAAAGGTGGGGTCGATTCAATGGACCAAAATTGTGTCACCTATAGCTCTAACAGAAAATGTTATAGATGGCCTCTTGCTATATTTTTCTAAATAGTCAACATTGCTATAGCCAACAGCTATATTTTATACAATTGTTGCAAGAATACGGAACATATAGAGAGATTTGACTTTATAAAGCAAACTGCTTTGACACTGATTAGACCGGAGCTGATACGCCGAGAATCTTTCCCCTATCTAAATAATAATCTGAAACAAGTCATAAAAACTTGCATAGTTCCAAAAGGGCCGACTACTGTAAGAATTAGTCCACAAATGAGTGACAAACTAGATAGGAAAAGAAAATGCTCTTTGTGCCCGAACATAGCGAACCGCGTCACAGCTTATATGTGTATAAAATATCAAAAACCAAATCAACTAGATAGTTGACAACTAGAATGTTGACAATCGACATTTAAAAAAGTAAAAAAAAAACCAGAATTTAAAAGTAGTACTAAAGTCGCGTAATGACAAAAAAGACCAGGTAAGAGTTAAATCAAAAGTATATAACACAACACCTAACAGTATTGATACCGCATATAGTATATTTATTATACCATACCGTACATTAATCCTAGATCGATGTTGAAAATTATGTACAGCCATAGCGTAAGGGTTTTCATCGGACCATCTATGTTCATTATGAAGATTATGTATGCAATCATGAGTGAACTGCGCTTCATCGGTAAACAAAACAAACTTGTTAAATCTACGAATTGACTTTATTCAGTTACGACTGCATCCTTAACGCAAAATCACGATCCTGGAAATTTTGCACCAGTTTTAAATGAAATGGATATAAACTTTGATCATGTTTAACGATGTCAAGGATTGCCTCTTCTTGTTCAAGATCAAGTTTCAATTGCCGTTCAACTACAATTCTTGTACTTGGAAACATATGATATTCTCCATCAGTGATAAAAACTTCAGTTTCAAAAACTCTTCTATCTGGAAGTTTCCAATTCGGGAAACGACGCTGATATTGGGAGGCTGCGCGATTTTAGCTTTAATTAACTTTTATATTCATTTTCGGCTCTGAATATGTAGCTGAAATATTGATATTTCTTTCTGAATCACACAATCTTTCTGAATCACATATATATATAATTAGATTAATAGAGATAATTAGATGCGTATAGACCCATTTGGATCACGCAAAGCATTCTGACTCATTTTCGAGTGTTCTTTCTGATCTTCCACACCTCTCTCAAACTTTCTCCGTGGATTCTCTTTCCCTCCTCCGTCCACTTTGTTCCCGATCTCCTCGAAACTTCGCTCTCTAATGCTACGTTCCACATATGTATTTTGTTTTTGTACGTTCTTCTATCCTCAATCTCTGTGGGACCCATTTGTTACAGTTGTACTTTTAACTTGACTCCTTGTATGTATGTAAGAATTCTGTTGGTGACTCTTGTTCGGTGGGAGTCTACTAATATGTCCATAGAATTTCAACCTTCTTTTTCTTATGTCCGCCACTACGTTGGACATTCTCTCTGTGGTCTTTCGAGAATGTAGTCTGTATCCTTCCTCTGTCTTCGTTCGTTCTTTTTTTAGTATGTTTTCTATGCCGCTTTTTGTTTGAAGTGTAAGTGTCTCGCTTGCTTATAGTACCTCTGGTTTGATTACTGTGTTGTACTGTCCTATTTGTGTGTGTAGATAGGTATTTCTTATTGTAGATATTGTGTGCCTTGCCGTATGCCCTCTTCATCGTCTGTAATCGAATCGTCTGTGCTATCTTCTCTCCTCCTGTGGGTTCGAGGATCCCACCCAGGTATTTGAAGTGAGGGACCTTATTTACTTTGCCGTATTTAGTGATCAAATTTTGAACATCTAATTTTAAGCAGAAGAATTCGGTTTTTTGAAAGAAGTTTTGTAAGCCGACTTTCTTTGCACATTCCTTGAGGACTTCGATCTGTTCGGTTGCCCTTTGTTCATTGCCTGCGAGTATGGCTAGGTCGTCTGCGAAGGCCAGGTATGATATTTCTATATTGTTTTTGAAGCGTCCCAGACGTATTGGTTTTCAGTTTCCTTGATTTTTCAGTTCTTTTCCCCATTCCCTTATGATTTTGTATCAGGACGATTTAGACGTTCCTGATAGCTTTGTATTTCAGTATTGTTTTTAAGTTAAATATTTGTTCAGTGCATGAGAGACCAGGGCGAAAGCCTGCCTGGTACTCGCCAATTTTGTGTTCTAATTGTTCTTGTGTTTTCTGGAGAAGGCATGCTGATAGTGACTTGTCGTAAGGAGATTCCTCTGTAGTTGTTCACATCTGTTCTGTCTCCTTTCTTGTGCAGGGGGTGGATAAGAGTACATTTTGATTAATCTGGTAATTTTTCTGTTTGCCGAATGTTCGTGATAGTTTGCGTAATTTCCTGCAGTGAATTTGGTTCGAGATTTTTACCGTATGTGCCTGTGGATTTCTTCTATATATATATATATATATATATATATATATATATATATATATATATATATATATATATATATATATATGTGTGTGTTTTTAAATCATCACCGAATCGGAGTAAAGGAAACAACAATTAAAATGCCTGTGTGATCAGACATTTTCAATATTTTCCTCAGATCTCGATGATTAAATGTACTTTCCCTGTACTCCCTGTCTTTGGTTTTTGACCCATCTATATAGCTGTCTTGAGTAAGGGAGAGTTTATCTAAACAATGTTGAAATAATAAACTTAACAGAACCTATAGATTTACGTTTTATTTTTAATTGAGATAAATTTCCATTTAGGATTAGAAATTTGTTTTCATTCAGGGATGGAGAAGTTCAGTTTACAGTTTGGAGAAAAACACGTTGGAAAAAATTAAAGATTGGATCAAACCTGATGGAAGGAAGGAATGCAAGACAAAGACAAGTAATTTTTATTACCAAATGTTAATATAATTGATTAAAACTTAGTTCTTGTTCGTCTGATATGTTCAAAATGGTTAGTCTGGGTTTTTCGAACTTACCTGATCGTATAGTTCATGTACAATATTAGTTTCATGACAATGCCTTTCATTAATTCCCAAAAAAAAAACAAATACTTTGCAAGTTTTTTGAAAATTATAATTTTAATAGTCAGAAATAATAATTATTTTCAGTTTACATGTAGTTAGTTTAACGGATATTCCCAATTATACTGTAAATAAGATTTGGGATTGTTTCATTAATATTTAAAAACAAACTCAAACTATTTGGCTATACTAAAAAAGCTATTACCAGATAAAGCGAAATTCGTAGCAAAAAAAAACATTTATTTTTATTTTTCAATACTGAATACAACTGATACATCGGGGAAATGGTTTAAAAGACTTGCGTATTTTTATTTTGCAAATAAACGCAAATAGTGCTAAAACGCTGGAAATAAAGCAATATTTGCCCGTTTGGTGCGCTTATTCGGCCCAAAACCTGTTTTTGGTTGAAAAATTTCATTGGATAACGCAAAATAGATTGTTTTTATTTACACTTTTGTTGAATACGTTAATAATGAATTTAATATTGTGGTCAAAAAATAGGGCAATTTTTAAAAATTCACGCAGATCAACAATTTACAACACTACAGATAATTATTTTTGAAGTGAAAACTTCTTTTAGCCGCATTGAACGATTTTCGGTAGGGGCAATCACGGGCGTAGCCAGGATTCAGTTTGGGGGGAGGGGGTTTAGCTTGAAGTAAATAAAACAACAAAAATATACTTACATAAAATTTAATATCAATATATTCATCGGAAAAATTACGACATATTTATAAATTTCTTAATTTTAAATGAAATGGTTAAATTAATTTCGTTCCTCTGCGCTAAATCTAAAACCATTAAAGAAGAAATCTTCGGCTTTTTCCACTAATTCGGATATATATTCAATTCAAATGTAATAATTTAACTCTCTTCACTCTTCGTATTTTTTCGGTATAATATTAGGTAATATTTGGCTTATTTCGTGGGGGGGGGGGTTATTTTTTATTAAAACAAAGCATTTATTTTCGAATATTTCCGATATTCATACCATAATTAATTTAAAAAAAAAATAAAAATTAAAAAAAACCCTTATTCCAAAATTTCAAGTTTTCACTTCCGTCGGCAGTCCCCATGTCTGCCTATTTTTTTTCTTTTAATAGTAACGTGAATACTCGATAGTTTAGTACCGTCAGAGCGTTATTAATTAAACAAGCTTAAATTAAAAAAACAATTTATATATATATCATCATCATTCAGCCATTGTCGATCCACTGCAGGATAAAGGCCTCCCCAGCATGCTTCCCACTCGCGCGGTCCTGAGCTTTCCTCTGCCACTCAGGTCCAATATACTTGACGATGTCATCCGTCCATCGTCTTTTCGGTCTTCTCCGTGGGCGTTTATGATCATGCGGTATCCCTTCCAGGATTGCTTTGGTCAATCTGTCGTCGCATCGCCTCGCTATATGGTCTGCCCACTTCCATTTCAATTCCTTCACCCTTTCAATGATGTCACAAACCCTCGTTTGTTCTCTGGTCCATATGCAGGTTTTTCTGTCCTGCTTTGTAATGACAAGCATATACCTTTCCATTCCCCTCTGTACTACCAGAAGCTTTTGAACTAATTGTGATGCGAGTGTCCAAGTTTCATTCCCGTATGTCAAAACAGGCAGTACGCACTGATTAAAGACCTTTCTCTTCAGACAATGGGAGTTTGTTTTTAAACACTAGATTGAGCCTGCCAAATGTTTGCTAGCCACACTTAACACGCCGTTCCACTTCCCGGCCAGTATCACCTTCCATTTTCATCATCATCATCATCATCATCATCATCATCATCATCAGCCCGCATCGATCCACTGCAGGATGAAGGCCTCTTCAGCATGCTTCCAACCTTCACGGTCCTGGGCTTTCCTCTGCCACTCGGGTCCAATATACTTAACGATGTCATCAATCCATCGTGCTTTCGGTCTTCTTCGCGGACGTTTGCGATCAAGCGGTATCCACTCCAGGATTGCCTTGGTCCATCTGTCGTCCCATCGCCTCGCTATATGGCCTGCCCATCTCCATTTCAACTGTTTTACTCTTCCACTGATGTCACAGACTTTGTTTGTTCCCTGATCCATGCGCAGGACTTTCTGTCTCGTCTTGTAATGCCAAGTATACATCTTTCATATATATATATATATATATATATATATATATATATATATATATATATTAGTCCGCAACCACCAAATAGCTCCCTAAAATAGAAATTCTTCTGTTGACAGCAAATTTGCTGAACATAACCTGACTCTTTATTAGGTTTATTTTCAAACCAAATGGTTCTCATACCTTTTGCAATTCTTGTATGTGTTTTTGTAGCTCACCTGTGTCTTGTGAGAGGAGAACAATATCATCTGCGAATCTAAGATAGTTTAAGTTTGCACCATTGATCTTTACATCATCCTGTTCCCAATCCAGACTACGGAATACCTCTTCTAGGTAGGCTGAGAAAATAACAGGCGATATTGAGTCACCTTGCCGTACACCCCGTTCTACAATGATTTTGAGTTCAAGATCACCCATGTGCACTGTAGCTGTAATTTCCTCATACATGGATCGAAGGTTCAATAGGTTCTGTCTATCCCTTGGTTAAGCAATGCATCCAGTATGGCTTGCGTTGATATTGGTTGTTCAAATGCCTTTTCATAGTTAATAAAAGCCAAGCACAGTGGCAGTGGCATGTGGCAAAGCCAAGCACAGGTACATTCAATGTACCTTTCTATGGCATGTTGGACAACTTGAATATGATCAATTGTAGAAAATTCACTTCTGAATCCTGCCTGCTCTCTTGGTTGCCCGTCATTCAGTGTTCTTAATATTATTTTGGATGTTATCTTGGTGAAAACTTTGTACATTATAGGAGGCTTATTGGGCGGTAATTTTTTAAATCTGTATGTGTTCCTTTCTTATGAAGAATAATCACTTCAGCATTCTTCCATAAACTGGGTATTTTTTTGATCTTTGAGGCATTTTGAGTACAATTTTGCCAGAATGTTATGTAAAGTTTGACTACCTGCTTTTAATGTATTATTTTAATTTAACACATATATATATATATATATATATATATATATATATATATATATATATATATATATATATATATATATATATACAGGGGCTTCCTAAAGCTACAACCCTTCGTCCACGCCGCAAGAAGCGGATAACGGCTGAACCCGAAGGTTTATTTCAGGAACAGACAGCTAACAGGGCTCTGGCAAAAAAACCCAGGTCGTGTCTGCAGTGGCAACCACCGGCAACATGGTCGGCGTCTGTTCACCCAGAGGAGGCCTTACACCACGCTCCAGACACTAACAATCTCTGGTTCTAAACTCCCAGTGGAAACACTGGACCCATAAGCTTATAAGCAACCATGACTCGTGCAAGTAATATAAATGTTACCCCAGGTGGTAACCAATCCACCCGTTGACAGACGGCAACCGGGTGTTCGGATTCTGGGGAACCTGGACTTTCACGATTTCAAAATAAGTCGGAGTTTTCCGCCAAATTCCCACATAAAACACCTACATATCTTGATGTCTGAATGATTGTGGCGTGTTCACATATTTTTTTCTTTATTTAGGTTTTTCGCCACTATCTAAAACTCAAAAAATATCAAAAATACCTGTTCTTATTTAAAGAAAGAATCACTGGGTAAAAACAAAAAACCAAACGGAGACAAATTTCTCAGTGATTCTTTTTTGTAATAAATTTGCCTAACGAACGAAATTTTAAAGATATATATAACTTTAATACGTTAATACGATAACTTTTAACGTTAACGTTTCGGAGGGTACTCTCCCCCCGTTTTCAAAACTAAACTAAAAAATAAATTATATTAATTTATAATATATAAAGTAACGAGTGAAAGTAAATATATTTTTTTAATTACTGATTAAACTGGAATACGCCAAGGAGATGGGTTATCCCCACTCCTCTTCAACCTGGTCCTGGACAAAGTCATAAGGAAACGGGAAAAACAACTGAAAAATCAAGGACACTGGAAACCAATACGACTCGGACGATCCAAAAACAACATAGAAATATTATGACTGGCCTTCGCAGACGACCTTGCCATACTCGCAGACAATGAAAAAAAGGCAACGAAACAGATCGAAGTCCTCAAGGAATGTGCAGAGAATGTTGGCCTTCAAATCTCCTTTCAAAAAACCGAATTATTCTGCTCAAAATTAGATTTCCAAAATTTTAACACCAAATACGGCAAAATAAATAGTGTCACTCACTTCAAATATCTGGGCGAGATCCTCGAACCCACAGGAGGAGAGAAGATAGCACAGAACACTCGATTACAGAAGATGAAGAGGGCAAGGCACACAATATCAACAATAAGAAATACCTATCTATACAGGCAAAAATAAGACACTACAACACAGTAATCAAACCAGAAGCACTATACGCAAGCGAGACCCTTCATACAAAAAGCGGCATAGAAAACATACTAAAAGAAGGACGCAAAATTATGAGGAAAATTCTCGGCCCAAAACTGACAGAGGAAGGATACAGCCTACATTCTCGAAAGACCACAGAGAGAAGGTCCAACGTAGTGGCGGACATAAGAAAAAGAAGGTTGAAATTCTATCGACATATCAGTAGACTCCAACCGACAAGACTCACCAACAGAATTCTTACGTACATAAAGGAGTCAAGTCAACAGTACCATGGATCGCACAAGTCAGAGCTGATCTGGGAAAGGCACAAATGGGTCCGACAGAGATTGAAGATAGAAGAACGTACAGAAACAAAATACATATGTGGAACGTTGAATGAGAGAGCGAAGTTTCGAGGAGATTGGGAACAAAGTGGACGGAGGAGAGAAAGAGAATCCACGGAGAAAGGATCAGAAAGAACACTCGAAAATGAGTCAGAATGCTTTGCGTGATCCAACCGGGCCTATACGCACCTAATAATAATAATAATATATATATATACAGGGTGTCCCAATAGTGCGATATCGGTTTATGTCTTGATAATGACTAGAGATAGAGAAAAAGTTTAATTATAAAAGATGTACTAGTTGTACTAGATGTATCAGACTGCATAATTTAAAATTCATTTTATTTAAACAGGGTGTCTCACAAAACTGTGACATGGTATAGTTTTGTTTTTTCTTATCGAATACCTTATATGTTCATCAAAACATATTTTGTGAAACATGTCCTATACCTAAACTTAATGATTTTACCAATGTCCGTCATTTTGTTAGAAATATCGAAGTTGCAGACTCTATTTTGCAGTGTCATACAAGGTGTCACTATTAAATAACGAGACTGACGCTGTAAAACATTTTATTTTGGTTTCGTACATATTTACTTATTATCACCTTCAATATGCACCCCTCCTCTATCCCTACAACGCTCAATGTGAATCATCCATTGTTCGAAACAGTGCTGGAAATCTTTTTCTGTCAGCTCCTTCAGAACGCGTGCCGCTTTCTCTTTTACAGCTTCAACGGACTCAAATCTTGTTCCATTTAATGCAGATTTCACCTTAGGAAACAGATAAAAGTCGCATTTTCAATAGCATTTAGAGTGTCAGTACAAACATTTTTGCGGGGTTCTTGTTGTTCAAGCGTGAGAATTTTAGGCACCATTTTGGCACACACTTTTTGCATATTAAAATTGTTATGTAAAATTTGTCGTACGCATTCTTTGTCAATTTCTACAGTTTCAGCAATCACAAGAATACTCAATCGATGGTCAGATCGAACCATATTACCGACTTTTTCGATATTGTCATCCGTTTTTAACGTGAAAGGGCGACCCGGGAGTGGATTATCTTCAACGTCTTCTCGCCCATCTTGAGAACGCTTAAACCACTCAAAAACACCTGCACGCGATAAACATTCATTTGCCGTACAGTTCCTTTAATAGATTATAAGTTTCAGTAGCATTTTTCCAAGTTTCAGGAGAAATTTTACAATTTGTTACTCTATTGTTACACTTAACATTATTCCGGCGAAACAAAAAAAAACATTTTAAAGCGAACGAAGGCTAGGATTATACGGATTTGTTTACAGAAGCGAGAGGTACTGCATTTGAAAGAGAAGGCTTCAGGTTAAACAGCTGTCGATCGCTGGCGTTTGGCACATGCGTACTTTTTCGGTCTCGGTATTTAATAGCCACACCTCGTATCTCATTAATTTTTTTATGTAGTATTATCATTTTTGAAAGACACTTTAGTGAAACTATAACTTCATTTTTAATGTAAACAAAATTAGTCTAAGTTATACAGGGTGTATAGGATAATTGAGATAAATTAATAAAATTCAAGACATTATATGTCACTTTTTTTAAATAGAATATCTAATATTTTTTTATCATACAATATTTCTAAAGCAAACTTTTACTTATACAACAATACAATCCAGGGTAATGAGCGGGTATTGATTTTTGTCTTAGTATCCATTTCTGAATTTTACTTTTAGATCTTGGTTGGTTGTGAGTTCTACGAGTTTCTTTTCTAAATTTGATGACTCTGCTATATCAACAAGTGATTTAACACCGAACTCGGTACATTCATGTTTAACATATCCTGTAACTGCACCGTAAAATCAGCAAAATCAAGTAAATCTTCCCATGTTACAGATACTGCTGATACTGTGTTAAAGTAGTTGTATTCACCGACGGGCGTAGCCAGGATTTAATTAGGGGGGGGGGGGTTAGTTTAATGTAAATAAAACAACAAAAATATACTTACATGAAATATAATATCTATATATTCATCGGAAAAATTACGACATATTTATAAAGTTCTTAACTTTAAATGAAATGGTTAAATTAATTTCGTTTCTCTGCGCTAAATCTAAAATCATTAAAGAAGAAATCTTCTCCTTTTTCTTTTAAATATATCCACTACTTCATCTGCATGGATTTCTGTTCCATAGTGAATGTTCATGAGAGCCAAACCATTAAGTTTGTTTTCATTTGTAGTGTTTCGAAAATAGTTTTTCAGTCTCCTTAGGCTCGAGAAAGACCTTTCTGGGGTAGCAGTGGATACAGGAATGGTAGCCAAGATTTGTAGTAATGTGTAAATATTAGGATAAAGGTTTTTATCGCACATATCTAGGCATTAAAAACTAGATTTCGGGGTAGGCGAGATACTTGTCATCACTGTTTTCCATACTTCAAGTTCTGCTTTAACCACTGATATGTTGCTTTCGGGAAGCAGTGACGAATACATGGAAATTGCTTCTTCAATTTCAGAACTGCCAGTAAAATTAGAAGGTAGCACACCAGATAATGCTGATACTACTTTACGATGTTTGGTAAACCTTTCAACCAATTGTTGAATTGTATGATCAAGAAATGGAATGAACAAATTAATTTTGTAATACGTGCATATATCCAATGCAGGAATGTTCGATCTATTTAATTGTCTTCCGACGACGCGTGGCATTCGCAGTATACCACCATTTTCTTCCAATAAAACCTTTGCGTTTTCATAGAGATGAAGATATTCGACGTCAGTGCTGTTTCTCAGGAGTTGTAGTACATTAATAACATCATCTACATGCTGAATGCCATGATAAAATCGATGTCAATTGTCTGTAATTGTTTTGATAGCGACAATGTATAGCTCATAACTTCTTGAAGAATCACTAAACACATCACAAAATCCGAAGATCAAAGCGTACTTAGCAATTGGGCGGCTTGTTGCGATGTTTCCTTATTGTGATTAAATTGGAGTTCTTCGAGAGCATTCACAATCACTGAATAAATTTCCCTGAATCTTATAATAGCTTCATGTTTGTGGACCCACCGTATTTCACACATTGAGAGCAAGCTTTTTTGGTTACCGACGGGTAGCAGCTCTGGAATCTTTTCTTTCAACAAAGCAGTGCGTTGAGCAGAATGTCGAAAGTATGAACCAACAGACTGCACAATCCCAATGCAATTTCGGACATTTGCTAATGAACTGCTGAATTGTTAATGAATCAGCAATAGCAAGGTTGAGAGAGTGTGCACTACAGTGTACATAAGCTTAGGCACCGTGCAAATACCCACTCATAGCTGCAGCCGCATCATAACCTTGACCAACCACATGAGAACATTCAAGTCCATGCTTTTTCAGAGCGTAATAATAAGATTTGCGAGACCGGATCCTGAAACATTGACCGTTGGAATGTACTTAAGGAACATCTCTTTAAGTATATGGTGTTTATTATCTGTAAAATCAACATATCGAAGACATAACGAGACTTGTTCTACACGTCCGATGTCGGTGGTTTCGTCAGCCAGAATCGCAAATAGTTTGGCTTTCTTTACTTCTTCAATTATTTTATGTTGAATTAATTCACCACAAATGTCAATTATTTCGTTTTGGATCTGAGGGCTTGTGTACAGGGCATTCTTCTGTGAAGTATTCAAATGCTCAGCCAGATCTTTATCTCCAGACTCAGCCGCAAACCAAAATTACCATCATTCTGTAGTGGTTGTTCAGGTTCTGGTGATTCTGGTGTAATTTGTATGCGCCCCGAATCGATTTTACCTCTGAAGGAGATGCCTTGTTTGATTTTACCTCTCAAGGAAGTGCCTTGTTTGCCGCAAAAAGTTATTGCTTTTACGATAGGAATTAGTTTTTTCGATTCTCCTCTTGTTGTCTCTTTCTTTCATAAGACAACCATTGAACCATTCCAAGTGCTTGTCGATGGTGCTCTTTCATCCCGTCCAGCGAATCGAAGCGGGAGTACCGGAAGGTTCCCCTCTAGCCCCCGTAATCTTCAATGTCTACATAGCGGACTTTCCAAAGATTCCGCACGTGCAGACTGCATTTTATGCTGACGATACGGCTTTTTATACGGCGGCCCATTCCCCCTGTGTGATTACATCCAGGCTCCAAAGGCAGACGTTGAAAGCCTCAAGATGGCTGGTCGAATGGCGACTAGCAATCAATCGCAGCAAAATCCAGACTGTCTTTTTTACCCGAAGAAAGCCCATTATCCGCCAGAATATCGTTATGCACAGAATCCCTATCAAGTGGGCCAAATCGGCTCACTATCTGGAACTCGAGTTCGACAAGGCCCTTACGTGGATGTCGCATCTCAAGAAAGCCACCGGGAAAGCATACGGAATGCTCTGTATGCTGTACCCCTTAATCAACAGAAGAAGTAAGCTCACGCTCGATAACCAACTAACCCTGTACAAGTCCATGGTCAGATCAGTCATCGATTAAAAGACTTCAGTATTTTCAATCACGTGCGCTTCACACTATAGTAAACGCTCCCTGGTTTGTAAGGAATGCGCAAATCCACCGGGAGACAGATATTCCAGAGCTTCACACGTTCCTGTCCTAGCGACGGCGTCCCTTTCGGACAATCCGCTAATCAGAGCCACGGCAGCTTCATTGCCGGCCGTTGCTCCAGTCTGATCACTCACGTCCGTCACCACAATCCTGCCTAAAGAACGGCAAGTAAACCCTCCGGATAAACGACATTGTCGCGACATCCGGAAAAAATCAGAGAATACAAGCCAGGGCCTTCGGGCCAACTTACCATCCAGGAAGAATAAGTAAGTTTTGAAAGACAATCATCTTCTTAACCTACTAGCATAAGTCAGTAACTTCCGGGTCAACTAAAGACCCCCAAAACGCTAGCGCCCATACAAGGTTTAATTCAGGTTATATGAGTAAGGGCCGAAAACGAAAAGGCTAGCTCGCAACGCTAGCTAAAAAAAATGGAATTGACTCAAAACAAAAAAAAACTAAATTGTATTAAAAAATTAATAAAACTTACAAATTAATGAACCATCCTAATTAGAAAATGGCGAATTTTAACCTTGTTTACAACTTTTTGTCGGTCCTGTAGACCATTTGACGTCTCGATAATTAATTTAGTTTTGATATATTCTCTTAGCTCATTTCACAAAAAATGATACAGAAATTAGATTAATGTAGGCCTATATATTAAAATACTAATACGATAAAACACATCTCTTCTCCGTCTCTCTTTCGCGCGCGCTATCTCTCTCTCTCTCTTCCTTTTTCTTCCCCTCTCTCTCTCTCTCTCTCTTCTCTGATATTAAATTCCGAGCTTCGACATTTTATTAGATTTTGCGGAATGTTTTTATTTTGTCGACACATAGCTTGATATATTCAATCGATTTTCAAAAAAATATACTTTCTAAATCGAATAATGCTTTCCTTTGAACTTAGTGGTGTACAAAGTAATAAGGTTTTTAATATAGTTCAATTGAATTCATTTCCGGGATTTGTGTTGTTTTAAATACCAATCAAAATGTAGGATAATAACTGAAAATAATTTGAGATCAAACGGCTGCTTCAATAGCACCAGAAGAAAAATGTCTCAAACAAACAAAAATCTCCAGTGAGACCATTGATTTAATGAAGAAACGGCGTGCAATGAGAAATGCAGGTAGTCCTTTTGGCAGGGTCGAGTACACTGAGCTCTGCAAAACTATAAGAAAAAGTATCAGAGAGGACACGCACCGATTCAATATGCAGCTAGTGCAAAAAACCCTGGAAGAAAACAAAGGAATTAACAAAGCTAAACAGAAACTGAGAAACAAAAGAACGCAAATATATGCTTTAAAGCGTGAGGATGGCACAGTGTGCAGGGCGCGTACCCAAATGTTAGTGATTGTCAGAAGATTTTATTCCCAGTTATATGAAGATCAGAGCCAGTCAGGGACAGCAATAACCACGGAAGAACAATATATAATGCCAGATATCCTAGTGGAGGAAGTAACAAATGCTATAGAATTGATGAAGAACGGAAAGGATAGTGTAACTGTCGAAATGCTAAAAGCTGGTGGTCGGACGTTACATAAAACACTGGCAAAATTATACTCAAAATGCCTCAAAGAACAAAAAGTACCTGACTTATGGAAAAATGCAGAAGTGATCTTTTTACACAAAAAAGGAGCACAGGAAGATTTAAAGGACTACCGTCCAATAAGCCTCCTATCAGTGATGTACAAAGTTTTCACTAAGATAATTTCTAAAAGAATATTAAAAAAAACTGAATGACGCCCAACCAAGAGAACAAGCAGGATACAGAAGTGGATTCAGTACAATGGATCACATCCAGGTTGTACAGCAGGTCATAGAAAGGCACAACGAATATACCAAGCCACTGTGCTTGGCTTTTATCGACTACGAAAAAGCATTTGATTCCATCTCAAACCATGCGATAATGGATGCACTGCTTAGCCAAGGTGTAGAGAGAGCCTATGTAAACCTATTAGAATCGATATATGATGGAGCTACAACCACAATTCACCTTGATGATCTTGAAGTGGGAATTAATATAGAACGAGGTGTACGGCAGGGTGACGCAATATCGCCTATTCTTTTCTCAACTGGCCTTGAAAAGTATTCCATAAACTGGATTGGGAACAGGATGGTGTAAAGATCAATGGTGCAAACGTAAACCATCTTAGATTTGCAGATGATATTATTCTCATTTCACAAGACCCAGAGGAGCTGCAAAGACGCATACAAGAACTGCAAAGGGCTGGCGAACCATTTGGCTTGAAAATAAACCTGAAAAAGAGTCAGGTTATGTTCAATAACTTCGCTCAGGACAGAAGAATTTCAGTTTTAGGAAGGGATTTAGAGATTGTGGACAGCTTTATATATCTTGGGCAGAGGATTTCATTGGAGGGGAATACCGCCCGGGAGGTGGAACGGCGTGTTAAATGTGGCTGGCAGGCATTTGGTAGGCTCAACATAGTGTTTAAGAGCAGACTCCCACTTTGCCTGAAAAGAAAAGTATTCGATCAGAGCGTTCTACCCGTTATGACATACGGAATTGAAACCGGGACACTCACATCGCAATCAATTCAAAAACTTCGGGTGGCACAGAGGGGAATGGAAAGATGTATGCTTGGCATTACAAGACGAGACAGAAAGTCCTGCGCATGGATCAGGGAACAAACAAAAGTCTGTGACATCATTGGAAGAGTAAAACAATTGAAATGGAGATGGGCAGGCTATATAGCGAGGCGATGAGACGACAGATGGACCAAGGCAATCCTGGAGTGGCACGATGGATTGATGACATCTTTAAGTATATTGGACCGTGAAGGTTGGAAGCATGCTGAAGAGGCCTTCATCCTGCAGTGGATCGATACAGGCTCATGATGATGATGAAATATATATATAATATATATATATATATATATATATATATATATATATATATATATATATATATATATATATATATATATATATGTGTATGTATATATATATATATATATATATATATATATATATATATATATATATATATATATATATATATATATATATATATATATATGGGATAAATATCATCAGTAAGGTATTGCAAGAACATTTTCTTGTGAGTATACGTATAAACGATGGTAGAGTGGGTAGGCAGATATATTTTAAATAAAATATTCTCTCTTTTGTTGGAAAATTGATCTTGATTATCTTTTTCAACATAATCTTCTTATAATTTGATATACAGGGTGGTGCAAGATAAGTGTCATCATCATCATCAATCAGCCCTCTGCATCCACTGATGGATATAGGCCTTCCCCATTTCTGCCCACTGTCTTCTATCTTGAGCGCTTTGCATCCAGTTTGTGGTTCCTCTTTTGATATCGTCCGTCCACCGCGTGGGAGGTCTTCCCCTGCTTCTCTTGTCAGCTTTTGGTCTCCACTCGAGCAGCTTCTTTGTCCATCGTCCATCTGTCATGCGGGCCACATGTCCAGCCCAATTCCATTTAAGCTTAGCCACCTGATAGATAACATCCGTTACTCCCGTTCTCTCTCGTAAGTCCTCTAAGGGGTTGTGTTGTAGAGGTAGTACCTTTCATCAAGGACGGTCGCACTTAACAGCTTATGCTGGAGAGTGGTCGGTGATGACTGGTCCTCACAAGACACCCAATTCTCACTTATGGGTCCACGTGCCACACCCCGGGCAACTGCATCGACCTGCAGGCTAAACTAAGTGAGGATAGCCAGATATGGTGAAACTGCAGCGTCTGGCCCAGAATGGGCCGCTGCAAACAGCGTCTGTTCTCCAGGGAGGAGCGGCTGAAATACACGCTCACCAAGACGTCTAGCCAGCGTGGTGTTCTATGGCTAAATACCCCTTATGAAAATGCCAAGTATAAAGACTCAAGGACCCCAGGCGAGTAGAAGATTATCTTCAGAATCTCGCACTGATGTTAAATCAATCTGTCCCATGGATTCTGCGGGGGACAATCATCTGGCAAAGAAACCTAAAAGATGTAAAAAGAGAAGAATTATGTACATCGCAACGTATAATGCACTATCATTATTGTCGGAAGAACGGTTAACTGAACTTCAGTGCGAATTAGAACATATCAAATGGGATATCGTAGGTCTCAGCGAAGTCAAAAGGCGTGGGGAACAGCTCACTACCTTAAAGTCTGTGCACAGTTTCTATTACGTAGGAGATGAAAATAGCTCAGTGGGAGGAACTGGCTTTCTAATACATAAGCGCCACAGAACAAACGTTTTATCTCTGAAGAAAATTTCCACAAGAGTAATATCCCTTGTCCTCAAACTCAATACTAGATATAATATCAAAATTATACAAGTCTACGCGCCTACCTCAAATCATACTGACGAAGTGGATTTGTTTTACGACGACGTCAGAGATGCTCTCAGCGATCAACAGGCACATTATACTAATCTATGTGGTGATTTCAATGCCAAGGTGGGAATAAGGTTGGACGCTGCTGAGTTTTCACTGGGAAACCATAGACTGGAAGGAAGAAATGATAGGGGCAAAACATTGCTTGGTTTCTTATTGCAAAACAACTTATTCCAGATGAATAGCTTCTTTCCAAAGAGACAAAATAGGAGATGGACATGGAGAAGCCCGGATGGAAGAACAAAAAATGAAAAAGATTTCATAATCACCGACAAAAGATATATAGTCAAGGACGTCTCAGTACTGAACAAGGTAAACACCAGAAGTGACCACAGGATTGTACGAGCCAAATTAATGATTGACGTCGGTAAAGAACGGCCTAAGCTGATCAAGAAGACCGTCAGTGGCAGACCATGGAAGAGTCCATCGACATGGTTGGCTTTCAGCAATGCATTACAAATAAGCTAAATGGCCAAAATTACAAATAAGCAGAAGAGAACATCAATGTCCTAAACGAGACCATCACTACTGCCCTGATAGAAAGCCAAAACGCGTACTGCCCAACAACCAAGAAATAATCGAAATTGAGCGAAGCTACTATGCGGAAAATGAAACAAAGAAGAGACATGAGAAGCGAAGAACTGACTACTGGTGAAGACCTAAGGCAAATTAACAAGGAGATATCAAAGGCTATAAGACGCGACATTAGAACACACAACCAAAATCAGATCGAACAAACAATAGAGAACAATAAAAGCATGACGGTCTTACGTAGGAAACTAGAAGGCGGATAAAAGCAGATGACCGAGGTAAAGGACAAACAGGGGCATACTACAACTAACCGGGAAGATATTCTAAAAATAGTTGAGGACTTTTACCACCTCTTATATAAAACCCACAATGAAGTAAATTTAGACTCAGAAACAGAACTAGAGATATTGACAAGGGAAAAAGGTATTGTTAATCAAGGGTCAGAATTAATGCCTGATATTACTCTGGACGAAATAAAGCTGGCACTGAGGAAAACTAAAAACAAGAAGGCCCCTGGAGAGGACTGCGTAGTTGCCGATGCAGTTAAGATAGGTGGTAACTGTTTACTCAAGAAAATAGCAAAACTTTTTAATCTCTGTCTTTTTAACAGCGCCATACCAGATAGGTGGTACAACGCCATCGTGATCTTGATCCACAAGAAGGGAGATACAGCCGAACTGGAAAACTATCGGCCAATAAGCTTACTTAGTCACCTTTATAAACTCTACACGAGAATTATTACTACACGACTGGAAAACAAATTAGATTTTTACCAACCAATAGAACAGGCCGGGTTCCACAGAGGATTTGGAACCAATGATCATCTTCAAAGCATCAAAACTGTGATCGAAAAATCAATGGAATACAATAGACCGCTTGTCATTGCCTTTGTGGACTTCCGGCCTTTGACACCGTTGAGTTAAGCGCAGTTTTAGACTCCTTAGAAAAATTTCGTATCGACTATCGTTACAAGATAAGTGTAAATGACGTAAAATAATAATTTATATTAACAGATAAACAAATTTTTTTTAAAATTTTCATTAAACTTTCGTAAATCGATACAAACATCTATATATGACCGGTTTTGACTCAAGTGCATTGTAGATGACAAAAGAACAAATCTACCTGGTTTAGGTACTTAGGAAACTAAGTACCTAAACCAGGTGGAATTTTCTCGAAAAGTAAAAATGCTTGATACCTCTGGTGAAATTTTTCCTTGAATCAGTAATGAAGGTATTTGGGTTTTGTTTTTACGGAGAGTGAACAGGCTTAATTTATAGTTAATCCTAAGTTCATCAGCTAATTCAATACTTGTGAACCAATTGTATGTTGTCGCGTTACATCCTGTTCTCACTATAGGTTCACATAAACGTCGTATTACTTCATAAAGACAAGAACTTACATGAAATGGATCAGGATTCTGAGTTCCAACTTATTGGGGAGAGTCGCCGAATTTGGACCGCCCCCTAAATTGGACCACCACTCTATCTAGGTCGGATAACACATATATGTCCTAACGTGGGCACTATATTGAACATAAGCTTAAAAGTACATTGTTTGACAGTGGAGACAGAGGAACTAAATAATTTAACAAACAACGAAACACTTTTGGTCAATGTTAAAGTAAGTAACAACAAATTGTATTACATATTTTAAAAGCAAATTTATTCAGGTGCAAATTAGTGTGATAGTTTTATTAGCACACGTTAAAAGGGTTATGTAATATATTTTGGCATAATGAGTCAAGTTGCTTAGATTGGACCATATCGCAATTGCTTAAAATGGACCGGTTCAATTTAGGCAACTCTGATATACTACAATTCCGAATTAATCTTTTATGTCTTTAAGGGTCCATATGGCTAAAAGAGAATGGTGATACTGGTTTGAACGAGTGTAGTCGTATTTATAATGTACCTAAAGTATCTATAAAGAGATATGCGGATAAAAAACTACTACAGGAAATAAAGTGAAAGCACTTGGTAGATAGCCCACATTTACTACAAACATGAAAACAATTTTAACCAAACATATTATTCAACTCGATGAATGTTTTTTTTTGGTTTGGACTATCCGAGAACTGCGAAAACTAGCTGGAAAATACTATTTGCCACATGCATTTAATAAAGAAAAGAAAATAGCAGGGAAAAAGTGGTTCTGCTCATTTATGCGCAGAAATCCACAGCTGTCACCTCAGAAACTATTTTTAATGTCGAAGAATTGGGATTTTCGACAGTACAAAACGTGGCGTTCTTACAACTATGGTATACGCGTGGTCAGTACTGCTGGGTTTTATGTTCCTCCGATGATCATTTTGAACAGAAAAAAAATATCTACAAATTGAAGTAACCCCGGCAAGCTTTGTCGCTATATCAGAATCAGGTTACTTAAAGTCCGAATTGTTTGTTTTACATGAAAATCATGTAAACTGCAATCAAGATAAAAAAAAGTCCTTTTACTGTTTGATAGGCAACGACTCAGAGCACGAACTTAAACACTTGTACCTTTGCTAGAGAAAATGGAGTAGCATTACTGCAGTTACCTGGGCATACTCCCATCGTTTGCAACCTCCAGATGTTGCTTTCTTAGAGCCGCTACAGAAATATTTTGTTCAAGCGCAAGAAACTTTTCTTCGTGGATACAAAGATGATAAGAAATATCAAACTCTAATTTCTAAATTACTAAATAAAGCATATGGCAGAGCGGCAACTGTGGCGGGTAGCTGAAAATGCTGGCCTTTCGTGCCACTGGAAGTTTGCCAAGTAACAGATATATTTTTCAGGATGACCGGTTTGCACCATCAGATATGCCACAACCTCAGCATGGTGGTAATATTACTGAAATTATAATAATTACTGAAAATTCAGCAAATACGTCAATATACAATGACAGTGATTCCGTTGTTGTTTATATTTATCAGGAGAAAAAACGTGTAAACTTTGAGAATATTCTTTGAAATATATCACCGCTACCAACACAAAATCCACAGCCAGGTCCATCGTCTTTTCGAACACAAAGAAGTATTGCACAATTATTATCATGAATTGATATCGTTCTGAGATTAAAACGTTGCATCGAAGAACAGAATAAAATGATAAAACCACAAAATAATAAGAAGAGAGGATTAAAAAGAAAAAATAAAGAGTACAAACAAAAACTACATGGTTTTTTAGCATATGTGATGAAATAAGGGAAGAGGGATGATTCAATGCATTACAACTGGTGTTTTTGTTTTAATTGTACTTAATGGTCGTCCATTCTAAGGAACCAGAGGTCCATCGCAAGAAATCGGTTTCCTAGGATGGACCGAACACTCAATTTTTTAAAAATATTTATTATTATTATAATAAAAATGATAATAAATAAATAAAAAAATAGTTATGTTAGTTTAAAGATTACAATAGAACAATTATTATCCATCTAAATGTTTTTATTAAAGAAGCTTTTACAAGCTCATATATAACAAATGTTTAAGTGCTCCAAAGTCGGAGACTCTCCGCTACTTCTAGATTAATGGCTTCGAGTTTCTCGTCAGTGGTTGTAAATTCTGGCAACGAATAAGGCTTCTTATAATTGAATACAAAACAATCAAATAATTCCCAGATCGCCGCGAGCTTATCAATTTTTTGTCTTTTCTCACGAGTGTCCTTACCATTAAAACCTATATGGTCTAGCAAAAAAACGAAACCAAAAAAGCGACAGGGTAAGCCTAAAGATTTCCATCGAATTACCATCAGGTTTGAATAAATCATCGGCGTTAATATAATTGATTTTTCTAATAGCTACGATATATAATAATCCAAGTAATGCTTTTATCTCTGGCCGGTCGCGTTGGTGCGGCGGAAAGAGCGCCTGCTTTGCCGAATCCGCGCTGGAGCGATAGCTGGTTCGATTTCAGCGCTCGGATGGTTATTTTTCTTTCTTCTGTCCGTTTATTTTTCCTAAATGTTAGTGATTGTTTCTAGGCAAGAGTGTGTAAGGCCGGATGCCTTCTGAGAAGTGTTCTACGTTGGTCACTCGCCAGTCGGTAGGTTTCCTGTTAGACTTATGGGTAGGCACATAACCAAGGGTTTATAGCCCGAGGGAGGTGCTGGCCTGGGTTTGTCGGAAGCTGATGACCGTGGTTCGGAACCCACGTTAAGCTGTAGGTCCAGTCGCTAAATAGCCTAGTTGCTGATGCGCCTCTAACCCAAACACTTTTTCTTTACTTTTTTTATCTAGTATCGACTAATATTAGTCGGTTTACAATTTCCTTCTCACGTAAAATTTTCTATACTTTTTTCTATAAATTTGTCTATTTGTACATTTTCGCTAAAATATAATTCCCAAATAGCAATTGGATCTTGGATAAATAAATACACACTTTATTTAGCATATGCAGCTTATAGTAACAAAACAAAATCAATATACAAAAAAAAATAAAAGTAAGAAAAATTCTAAAAAATCTTAACAAAAGAAAATGCAATCAAAAGGCAATAACCAACATTGTTCAAATGATAAAACACTCTATTGCTTCAAATAATAATTTAACAGTCTATTAAATACATGCATATTAGGAGCGGGCAAAGCATTGAAGAGACAAACACCTTCCCAAAACAATGTCCTCTGGAGAGCAGTAGTTCCCACAATTGGTACATCATAATTGTTCTTAGAACGGACATCGTAAGAATGCATATTTACTCTTTGTACCAAAAAAGTATTCAAATAATGGGGCAACAAATTATGTTATATTTTATATATCAATGGAATGTTAGCCCCTTCAATGGCCCGCGCAACTGAAAACCAATCCAATGACCGCAACATACCTCTATCGGTGTATACCTATTACAGTTCAATAGTACACGCATAGCCTTGTTCTCCTGTATTTGAAGTCTACCAATACTCTCCTTATTACATGATATCAGCACAGACATACAATAGGTAAAATGGGGTAAAACTATAGTATTATATACAAGCCTCTTGGACCATGGTGATAAATGTGACGATATACGACTAAAGAATCCTATTTTTTCCCAATCTTTCTACATAGATAACTGACATGATTACAAAATGTTAGCTGAGGATCCAACAGTACTCCTAAGTATTTAATTTCATTTACAATTTCAATATCATAATTATTTATATTTATTTTTAACTCTAACTCATTAAATCTTTTGCAGTTTGCTTTAGACCCTATCACCATGCACCTTGTTTTCAGTTCGTTTAGTTTAAGTTTATTTTTGCATAGCCATCTAAATAGTATTGCCAGTTCACTTTTCAATGTTTCAACCATCTCAGGCAAATTATACCTAGACGCAGATATGAGAGTATCATCTGCAAAAAGACTAATAAAACATTTATCCAATATTGTAGAAATATCGTTGATATATATCAAAAACAGCAACGGGCCCAAAACACTACCCTGAGGAAGTTCCCACGCACTTTCCCTCTTTGCCGACACTTTTCCCTCAACCCTCGTCCTATGATGTCTGTCTGTTAAGGATCTCTTGATCCATTTTAAGGCTTTCGATCTTACACCATAACTTAATAATTTTTACACAGTACATCCCGGTCAATAGTTTCGAATGCTCGCTTTAAAGCTCTGTGGTTATTTTTTTTATGCCTGGAAGAAGTTTGATAATGTTAATATATCTTGTTGTTTTTCTTGCATAACATGCTTTTTCCATTTAGTTTTACCATCATTTTCCAGAATATACGGCCTCTCTGGTATATCGGTATCTGTGTCGTTTTCCACCTCCGGTTCGCTTTCATTATTTTCTTCTCTGGTTTCTAGTACGTCCTCATATTCTTCAGCTTCATCATCAAATTCAGATAAAATCCAGTCGCCGCTGTTTACGTTCGTCAGCCATTACTAAGAAAGAACAAAACCTAAAAAATCGAGCAAAAATCTTCAACAAAAATGTACCTGTATACACAAAGTCTTGCTAATTGTTTTAGAGGCGTCTCTGTGCGAGACCGTAAATAAAAAAAAACAACGCGAAGTATCCTCAATGCGTTTATCGAGATGTTTAATCCGTTTCAAGATATTTCCTCGTCCTTCGGCAAAGTGTTAATTGCCCCACTAAATCTCAATAAACATATTCCTAATTTCTTAAAAGGCGCAAGAGCGGGAGTGGTATAATTTCTGAATAATTTTGGGAAAAATAAAATATTGTTATATTATCCCTTACCTGGTCTTCAGACACCTACGATAATTTGAATTATTGTGTTGGCAACACTGTTTGGCCAACCTAATCTAGCGTCTCAGTACCTTTCCATTACTTATTGAGACGTATCACCGTGGTTTTGTTTGGTCATTTTACCTTTGTTTTGATTGGTTTTTATTAAATTATTTTAAAGTCACAGTGTCTCACAGACACGGACGCTCCTTCATACAAGGTATATATTTAGGTGTCCACCAGACACGGAAGCACAGAGTTCACCATATCAACTTTTATTTTGGTTCGTATAATCTTTTTAGTAGGCTTTTATCATCGGTAATGCTTATTTTATAAATAAATTTTAATTTTTATAGGAGCCATGGATGAACCTGGGCCCAGTAAACGAGTTCGTTTCGATGACCCAGAACATAAAAATATAATTTTTGACGATGAACATTCTGATGGGGACTTTTCAATTGATGATTCAGATGAAGATCCCGATTTTAAACCCCTTAACACAGAGGAGGTAATGAACGAAATATATTCCGAGGAAAGTGGCTCTGACGTTTCAGATGATGATTCTGTCAGGTCTGATGTTGCGAGAGTTGTTGTACAACCACTCTCTGCACAATCTCCTCCCCCTCCTCAACAGCAACAACTAGTAAGTCAACTTTACCATGGGAAAAGAAATTGTTATACGTGGAGCACTGGAGTGGAGACTCCTCCCCTGAACAGGAGAACTTTGAGTCATAATGTAGTTAGAAAACTCCCTGGTGCACTGAACCTAGTGCGTTTATTAGGGGACAATCCTAAACTTGAAGATATTTTCTTATTGCTGATAAATAAAAACATGTTGGATGAAATCATTCTATGAATAAACCAAAAAATGCGGAGTGTAAAAGAGTCATTGTCACAAAAAAAACCGTTACCGTTTTAGAGATACCGATACTATTGATATGAAAGTATTTATTGGTTTGTGTTTATTGACATCAATATTCAAATCAAATAGTGAAGCCGTGTCGTCCCTCTTCAAAAGTGACGAGACAGGGCGGCCAATGTTCCGCGCAACTGTGGCTAAAACAAGGTTTGAAGTACTTCTTCAAACTCTTCGGTTTGATGATAACACTACGAGAACAGAAAGAAAAAAAACTGATGCCCTTGCAGCCATCTCTTTCGTTTTTAACAAGTTTGTAAGCAGCTGTAAAGAGCTGTATTGTTTAGGGGAGTACACTTGCGTTGATGAAATGCTTATCCCCTTTCGAGGCCGGTGTAAATTTAGGATATATATGTCCTACAAACCTAACAAATATGGCATCAAAGTGATGGCATTGACGAGTTATTTTTATGATGCATATGTGTATACCGGAAGAGGTGCTGATGGCGAAGGGCTAACTGCCGAAGAAAAAAAAATGTTGATACCAACTCAGTCTGTGCTGAAGCCTACAAAATGCATTAAAAACTCATATAGAAATGTCACTGCCGACAACTACTTTTCATCGGTTGAGCTCGTAAGAGAATTGAAGAAGCGAAAAATAACCTACGTCGGGACAATGAAAAAAAATAAAAGAGAAATTCCAGAAGAATTTTTACCCCCGCCCCCTCCATAATAAAAAAGTAGTAAGAAGGAAAGTAGGGTCGACCTTATATGGATTTGACTACAATAATAATTTTAGCCTCATAAGCCATGTGCCGAAAAAAGTTAAATATATGATTTAGATTTCTTCAATGCACCATGAAGTTTCTGAAATTACAAACAAACGAGGCAAAAGTTTACCAGAAATTATAGACTTTTACAATAATACGAAAGGTGGGGTCGATTCAACGGACCAAAATTGTGTCACCTATAGCTCTAACAGAAAATGTTATAGATGGCCTCTTGCTATATTTTTCTAAATAGTCAACATTGCTATAGCCAACAGCTATATTTTATACAATTGTTGCAAGAACGCGGAACATATAAGAGATTTGACTTTATAAAGCAAACTGCTTTGACACTGATAAGACCGAAGCTGACACGCCGAGAATCTTCCCCCTATCTAAATAATAATCTAAAACAAGTCATAAAAACTTGCATTGTTCCAAAAGGATCGACTACTGTAAGATTTAGTCCACAAATGAGTGACAAACTAGACAGGAAAAGAAAATGCTCTTTGTGTCCAAACACAGCGCACCGCGTCACAGCTTATATGTGTAAAATGTCAAAAACCAATTTGTCTACAACTATGCTAAAAAAAAAAGTAATACTTGTATTTTTGCTTTGCCAACTCTCTAATTTTTGTGACATTTTATATCACGGGCGTAGCCAAGGGGGGGGGGGGTTCAACCCCCCTAAATAAGCCAAATATTACCTAATATTATACCGAAAAAATATGAGGAGTGAAGAGAATTAAATTATTTCATTTGAATTGAATATATATCCGAACTAGTGGACGTTAGCGCACAGTAACGCCATCTCTTGTCGAGTAGTCGAACTGTTTTGCATCGTATGGAAACTTTGCGTTGTTTCTCAATTATTCGCCATGCCCCTCGGTCGGAATGAGCGGAAGCTTTGTGGAAGTTTGTGGTAGTTTCTGGACGGCTACTACTGGGCTGCTATATAAACGGCGCGTGACCGCGCTTACGGCAGTATTGAAACATGCAAACTCGAAGCGAATATAAGTGAAAAGTGGTGAACGAATAGTGAAGAGAATTAAGTGTCCCGAGTAAGTGAGTAATTTTAGTGCAGTGTTATTCGGTGACCTTGTTAAGGATAGATACGTGAATCATTATTACTGTCGAAAAATGGAGGGGAGAAAAAGTAAGAATGATAAACTTAAAGGTATGGACTACTGGAAAAAGTGGTGTAGTCAAGAGGTTTCTAATAAAGAAACAAATTTGGATTTAGCTATCAAAGCTTCAGCTACCTTGCAAGCTGATAAGAAGACTGTGATGACAAGCGGGCCCTCGACCTGGACCTCAATCACAATACCGAATGTCGAAATCGATGCCATGTCGCTGGTGCCCTGTTCGATACCTTCAACTGCCGAATCTACATCTAGTCTGCAACAGGCCAGCTTGCCTGTTACCTCATCTTTTACAAATGTAGCTAAGTTGGATGTTGGTTTTTACGCGAATCAAGAAAAAATCTTGGATGAATATTTTAAAGTCCAAATTTTAAAAACGCCATGGAACCCACCCAGAGATTATAAGTTTCCTATTTCCACAAAACGAAACTTGCGCTTTCAATTGAAATGGTTGGAGAGGTTCCCCTGGTTGTCATATTCGGAATATAAAAGTGGAACATACTGCAGAGTTTGTGTGGTAATGGGACGTTCGCTTGATGAAAATAAAGGCGGTCATCAAAGGATCGGCCAGTTGGTAACCGAACCTTTTTGTAAGTGGAAAAATGCCCTAGAAATATTTGAAGCTCATCGAAATCGGGATACCACTAGCGAAATTCAGAACTGGCAGATAACTTTCTGAAAGTAATGTCTTCGCAGGCTTTTTCGGTCACTGAACAGCTGTCTTCTGAAAGAAAGAGACAACAAGAGGAGAATCGAAAGAAACTAATCCCTATCGTATAAGCAATATTTTTTTGCGGCAAACAAGGCATCTCCTTGAGAGGTAAAATCGATTCGGGGCGCATACAAATTACACCAGAATCACCAGAACCTGAACAACCACTACAGAATGATGGTAATTTTAGAGGCCTGTTGCGGTTTGCGGCTGAGTCTGGAGATAAAGATTTGGCTGAGCATTTGAATACTTCACAGAAGAATGCCCTGTACACAAGCCCTCAGATCCAAAACGAAATAATTGACATTTGTGGTGAATTAATTCAACATAATATAATTGAAGAAGTAAAGAAAGCCAAACTATTTGCGATTCTGGCTGACGAAACCACCGACATCGGATGTGTAGAACAAGTCTCGTTATGTCTTCGATATGTTGATTTTACAGATAATAAAGACCATATACTTAAAGAGATGTTCCTTAAGTACATTCCAACGGTCGATGTTTCAGGATCCGGTCTCGCAAATCTTATTATTACAGCTCTGAAAAAGCATAGACTTGAATGTTCTCATGTGGTTGGTCAAGGTTACGATGGGGCTGCAGCTATGAGTGGGTATTTGCACGGTGCCCAAGCTTATGTTCGCCAAGAATGTCCTCTTGTTCTTTATGTACACTGTAGTGCACACTCTCTCAACCTTGCTATTGCTGATTCATGTTCATTAGCAAATGTCTGAAATTGCATTGAGATTGTGCAGTCTGTTGGTTCCTACTTTCGAAATTCTGCTCAACGCACTGCTTTTTTAAAAGAAAAAATTCAAGAGCTACTACCCGTCGGTAACCAAAAAAGCTTGCTCTCAATGTGTGAAATACGGTGGGTTCACAAACATGAAGCTATTATAAAATTCAGGGAAATTTATTCAGCGATTGTGAATGCTCTGGAAGAACTCCAATTTAATCACAATAAGGAAACATCGCAACAAGCCGCCCAATTGCTAAGTACGCTTCGATCTTCGGATTTTGTGATGTGTTTAGTGATTCTTCAAAAAGTTATGAGCTATACATTGTCGCTATCAAAACAATTACAGACAATTGACATCGATCTTATCACGGCGTTCAAACATGTAGATGATGTTATTAATGTCTTACTGTCTAACTCCTGAGAAACAACACTGATGTCGAATATCTTCATCTCTATGAAAACGCAAAGGTTTTACTGGAAGAAAATGGTGTTATACTGAGAATGCTACGCGTCGTCGGAAGACAATTAAATAGACCGAACATTCCTGCATTGGATGTATGCACGTATTACAAAATTAATTTGTTCATTCTATTTCTTGATCATACAATTCAACAATTGGTTGAAAGGTTTACCAAACATCGTAAAGTAGTATCAGCATTAAGCATTAGTAGTATTAGCATTCAGCATTAGTAGTATCAGCATTTTGTGCTACCTTCAAATTTTACTGGCAGTTCTGAAATTGAAGAAGCAATTTCCATATACTCGTCCGTGCTTCCCGAACGCAACATATCAGTGGATAAAGCAGAACTTGAAGTATGGAAAACAGTGATGACAAGTATCTCGCCTACCGCGAAATCTAGTTTGGAATGCCTAGATATGTGCGATAAAAACCTCTATCCTAATATTTACATATTACTACAAATCTTGGCTACCATTCCTGTATCCACTGCTACCCCAGAAAGGTCTTTCTCGGGCCTAAGGAGACTGAAAAACTATTTACGAAACACTACAAGTGAAAACAGACTTAGTGGTTTGTCTCTCATGAACATTCCCTATGGAACAGAAATTCATGCAGATGAAGTAGTGGATATATTTAAAAGAAAAAGCCGAAGATTTCTACTTTAATGGTTTTAGATTTAGCGCAGAGAAACGAAATTAATTTAACCATTTCATTTAAAGTTAAAACTTTATAAATATGTCGTAATTTTTCCGATGAATATATAGATATTAAATTTCATGTAAGTATATTTTTGTTGTTTTATTTACTTCAAACTAAACCCCCCCCCCCCCCCCAAACTAAATCCTGGCTACGCCCGTGTTTTATATTATATTTTTTTCACAAATTAGTGAATACTTTTTTACTTTATATGTGTTTTTAGGCTGGTAGGTCTTCGTTTTTCTTATAATAAAACAAAATAAATATTTTTAATCAACTAGTGTAGTTTTCCACCACGCCGCGTCACCGGTGTATATTTATAGCATTTGCGGGTATTTTTCTTGCGCATTTCATTAATGATCAAACTTAAAAACACCCAAAGTTTAAAAGTAGGTGTCGGACAGACACTGAAGTCGCGTAATGACAAGAAAGGCACCAGACCAGGTAAGGGTTATGATTAAATTATTATTATTATTATGTATTTATATTAATTTATATTTATTGTATTAGTACAAAAAAAATAAATAAATAAATTTATCTATTAGTACAATAAAAATTATAACTTAAATTTAATTATACATTTAATTCGGTTTTGCTCTCACTATCACTTTGATCTCCATTAATAATAAATGATTCTGTATTATTAGTAAATATTACATGTTACATAGGGTTACATAAATGTTACATTACATGTTACATAGATTACTAAGTAAATGTTATATTCTGTATTATTAGTTAATGTTACATTACACATGTTACAAAATCTTCTATTTTAACAACATGGTTAAATGAATGTATCCAACTTTCTTTGGGAATACTATCAACAACCTTCCTAATTAATCTTGTTTGATGGAGTTTGATGGATAAATGTTTTCTGCTCTATCATTGAATTTTACCTGATGGCAGATATGCTCAATTGGATTAAAAATACGGCGTAAAACCGTAACGGCAATATGGCATAACATACACATTCCTTTTTGATATTAAATGTTTTTAATATTTGCAGATTACATTTGTTATATATATTTTCCAGGTATATATCCTTGTTTTAGCATATACTTCTGGATTTCCAATTTAGTGTTATTTGCATTAGGAACTTTATTTTGCTGGCGGTTATAAAAACTAGCGTTGTCCATTACAATTACGCTTTCCTTAGGCACATTGGGAAAAAAGCTATTTATAAAACAATCTTCAAATAGTTCTGCTATGGAGTCGTCATGATAGTCCAAAGATGAACGTTTAATATTTTTGGAGGACAACCGTAAACAATTTGGAACCCATCCATCCTCGGAACCAGCATGTAAAATTGTAATTATTTTTCCCTTGTTTGCTGGGGCTTTGGTTTGGCGTTTTCTTGATGTATCTACCCATCATTTTACTGGTGTCTCATGTGTATCGAACCATATTTCATCAAAATAGATAGTGGGACGATTTTCTAATCTGTGTATTTTTATAGAGTTTAAGTAGTCAAACCGCCAACGTCACAATCATTGTGATTTCATTAATATTTGTCTTTTATTAGTGGTCCGATATGCAGAACCCATTTGAGATAATATTCTCCGGAGGCTAGTTCTGTCGCAAAGAATGTTGGTTTAATTTTTTCTTTGTCACTGTTGCAATGAACGCAATGCAGGCACAGTTTGCTCTTCATACATAGCATAAATTTTGCTTCGAATTAAGTCTTTGTCACTTTCGTCAATACATTTGCTTTTACCAGAATCATTACGGACTTTTTTGGCTTTAATTGGCTTCATCACAATATATTTAACTGTAGACAACGGAGTTTTCGTTAATGAAGATGTTTCTGCTGCGGCTGCATTTACATTAAGCATTTACCATAAATGTTTTCTTTTAAAATTCGCACTACCGGAGGCACAATCATCATTATCTTGCCAAGAATAACAAAATAATACGATCGAAATTACAGAACTGCACCGTTTAAGAAGAATAATGCGAACGAAACTAAAATATTTCCAAACTACTAAACCAGGTATAAAATTATTTTTTCCTTTTTACCTGTTATTTTATTAGGTCCGACCCTGTTTACGTTTCTTGCAATCTTGTCGGGTTTCGTTATGGCAGGGGTTGTTGAGATTTTATTGCAGCCAATCGTTCAACGATATATTTTGAAATGCTTGAATACGCTGCTTCAGTTGGTCCCCCATCGTCTTTATGTGAACATTTTATTCGAATCGGTTCGTAAGACCACATGCCACTAACGCAAAATTAAATGTCGAATGTTTTAATTTTAGACTTTCAAAACCTGTATTTATTTATTTTTCACAAAGTTCACGCTATCTAAAGAGGATTATCCATCTGCATGAAAAATAACTAATAATGAGCAAAGGCAAAACTTTTCACATTTATGTAAACTATTACGTAACACAAAATACAATCTCACAAACAACCGGATAACTTGAAATTAAGCTGATTTTAAAAGCAGTACGATGTAGGAAAAACAGCATTTTTAAAAGATGCATGAAGAAATTTCGTGTTTTTAAATTGAAAACTATAAATTTCCACTTATTTGTTTTCCACGGCATAAATACGGAAATTGTTCCGTTACAAAAATACTTGTAAATTTGTTTTTGAAATATATCTCTTTCTTTTCGTTAGTATTTTGTTTCATACTGTTCAGAGATAAGAAAAACATTTATATGGACATACACAGTATGTCGCAAAAATAATGAAACTTTAAATTTAAAAAGAAACAAAGTTATTTTGCCACAATTATGTCTTTTTATTCAAAATACATTTCTTCCGCATCAATACGCCGCTGAGCACGTTGAACTAATGCTAGAATAGATTTTTTTGTGGTAAAACGTTCATTTCATGACCAGTTTGAGTTTCGGGAATAGGAAATAGTCACACGGAGATAAATCAAGTGAATCCGAATGATGTTGAAGTACACACGACTGTTTTTTTGTCAAATATTCATGAACAGCGACGCACAGAGATTTTTTTTTTAATTAATTCGTAGAACATGATATCTTTTAATTTTTTTTTATATACAATTTAAAGTTGAGCTTTAAATTTATTTTTACTTCTCTCAAAAACTTTTCGAGTCTATAGAAAAAAAACCAGATGTAATTTTGATTTTCATAGAAACCTACAACATTACACATTAGAATAAAAAAAAATTTGGAGGATATACCAATAGCTTTTTTTCAATTCATTTTTCAATGCTGATTTTAGGAATTTTCAAAAAAAGAAATAAAAATTAACATGTCGCTTCTCTGCGCTAAATCTAAAACCAATAAAGAAAAAATCTTCGGCTTTGTCTTTTAAATATATCCACTACTTCATCTGCATGAGATCTGCGCATCATGTTCATGAGAGCCAAACCATTAAGTCTGTTTTCACTTGTAGTGTTTCGTAAATAGTTTTTCAGTCTCCTTAGGCTCGAGAAGGACCTTTCTGGGGTAGCAGTGGATACAGGAATGGTAGCCAAGATTTGTAGTAATGGGTAAATATTAGGATAAAGCTTTTTATCGCACATATCTAGGCATTCCAAACTAGATTTCGGGGTAGGCGAGATACTTGTCATAACTGTTTTCCTTACTTCAAGTTCTGCTTTAACCACTGATATGTTGCTTTCGGGAAGCATGGACGAGTATATGGAAATTGCTTCTTCAATTTCAGAACTGGCAGTAAAATTTGAAGGTAGCACACCAGATAATGCTAATACTACTTTACGATGTTTGGTAAACCGTTCAACCAATTGTTGAATTGTATGATCAAGAAATGGAATGAACAAATTCATTTTGTAATACGTGCATACATCCAATGCAGGAACGTTCGGTCTATTTAGTTGTCTTCCGACGATGCGTGGCATTCGCAGTATACCACCATTTTCTTCCAGTAAAACCTTTGCGTCCTCATAGAGATGAAGATATTCGACATCAGTGTTGTTTCTCAGGAGTTGTAAGACATTAATAACAACATCTACATGTTTGAATGCCGTGATAAGATCGATGTCAATTGTCTGTAATTGTTTTGATAGCGACAATGTATAGCTCATAATTTTTTGAAGAATCACAAAACACATCACAAAATCCGAAGATCGAAGCGTACTTAGCAATTGGGCGGCTTGTTGCGATGTTTCCTTATTGTCAATGAATTGGAGTTCTTCGAGACCATTCACAATCGCTGAATAAATTTCCCTGAATCTTATAATAGCTTCATGTTTGTGGACCCACCGTATTTCACACATTGAGAGCAAGCTTTTTTGGTTACCGACGGGTAGTAGCTCTTGAATTTTTTCTTTCAACAAAGCACGGCGTTGAGCAGAATGTCGAATGTAGGAACCAACAGACTGCAGAATCCCAATGCAATTTCGGACATTTGCTAATGAACATGAATCGGCAATAGCAAGGTTGAGAGAGTGTGAACTACAGTGTACATAAAGAGCAAGAGGACATTCTTGGCGAACATAAGCTTGGGCACCGTGCAAATACCCACTCATAGCTGCAGCCCCATCGTAATCTTGACCAACCACATGAGAACATTCAAGTCCATGCTTTTTCAGAGCTGTAATAATAAGATTTGCCAGACCGGATCCTGAAACATCAACCGTTGGAATGTACTCAAGGAACATCTCTTTAAATATATGGTGTTTATTATCTGTAAAATCAACATATCGAAGGCATAACGAGACTTGTTCTACACGTCCGATGTCGGTGGTTGAACCCCAACCCCCCCACCCTTGGCTACGCCCGTGATATATACATATGCATCGTTTGCGAAGTTAAAATGGCAAAAGCATTATTGGGCCCATATATGACGACACTGAATGTCGCACAACCAGGAGAACAGACAGGATTCAGAAGTGGATTCAGTACAATGAATCATATCCAGGTTATCCAAAAGGCCATAGAAATGCACAATTTATACTCCATGCTACCGTGCTTGACTTTTATTGACTATGAAAAGGCATTTGACTCAATATCAAAGCAACCCATAATGGATGCATTGCTTAACCAAGGGATAGACAGAGCCTATGTAAACCTATTGAGATCCATGTTGATGAAGCTACAGTGACAGTTCACATAGATATCTTGAAGCTAAAATGAATATAGAAGGGGGTGTGCGATAGGGTGACTCAATATCCGCTATTCTTTTCTCAGCCTGCCTTGAGGAGGTATTCATTAATCTGGATTCTGAATCCTGCTTGTTCTATTGGTTGTACGTCATTCAGTTTTCTTAATATTGTTTTAGATATTATCTTAGTGAAAACACATTACTTATAGAAGGCTTATTGGACGACAGTTCTTTAAATCTTCCTGTGCTCCTTTTTTATGTAAAAGGACCACTTCTCCATTTTTCCATTTGTCAAGTACTTTTTGTTCTTTGACGCATTTTGAGTATAATTCTGCCAGTGTTTTATGTAACGTCCGACTACCAGCTTTTAGCATTTCGACAGTTACAGTGTCCTTTCCTGTGGCCTTGCCGTTTTCATCGATTCTGTAGCATTTGTTACTTCCTCCACTATGATATTTGGCTTTAAATTAGTTAAGTACAGTACAACTGCAAAATATTGTTTTATCGTTGGTCATGATGTAATCAGTTTCACTTGTGAATCCAGATGGACTTTTCCATGTCCATTCTCTGCTGAGATTTTTCTTATAGAACGAATTCATAATATAAAGTTTTGTCCTTCAGCAACCAATCTGTCACCTCTGTTCTCTCGCTCACCAGGCCCATATGCCACATGCTTTCTTCGTGTTTCACGGAGCCCAATAATATTCCAATGCATGGTGTCAAGCTCGATTAACAGATATTGCAATCGGGCCTCTGTTTTCGTACTCCGTATATGAAAAGGGGTTACTTTAAAGGTAATAAGTGAGTCAATAGATAAATACTTTACGATATATTTAAAAAAGTCACTTTAGTTTTTGATCGTAGTTGTATACGATAATTATGCAAAACGTTATCTTTTTGAAGCCAATTTCTTTATAAAATGAAATTTTCTCATATAATTTCTCGTATCACTCAGTGGCGGCTCGTGGTCTAAATAGGAGGTGAAGCGCAGCACGAAAAATAATAGGTAGATCATAAGCAGCAAATCCAAAAATGTATAAAAACATAACAATAACATAAAAAAAATAGCTTACTCACCCGCACTTCAACAGCGACTAACGTAGGGGCACTGCAAAATCTGCAACCGCACATAATGTTTCTATTTTTTAAATGTAAGGTCAATTCTTCGGTCTTTTAAAGCTGCAAATCTTTCAATAATGTCCTCATAAAATGGTTCCACACTTAAAAGTTCGTTCAAAAGTCCTTTTTCAAGAGAAATTTTCGCCAAATTACTTAGTCTGTTTTCATTGAATTTCGTAAAAATGTCTTGATTCTTTTCAAACAGGAAAAACTATGTTCAACTGAGACACTAGTCGAGGGAATCGTCACAATCAGGCATAATAATCTGGAAGCTTCCTTGAAGATATCTCTATTCTCGTGTAAAAGTTCCAACATTCGATCCAAATGAATTTTGTGGTAATTTTCATCATTATAAATGAAGGTTAATTCATTTTTCAGCCTTGATATATCGGGAAATAGGTCGAGAAAAAATGCTTTTAAATTATTCACTGACTCTAAAGGAAAGGTTTTTGCATACTCTGCAAACCGTGCTGTGTCCATGAGTGTAACGAAAATAAGTTTATCCATGTCTTGAAATCGTGTGTCAATTTGTCCAGAGATAGTATCTAAAATTTCGTAATACAACACTTTGTATTTTTCAAAGATTTCCTCAGTCGTTAAAGTTTTTCGTCCCTCAAGATAATTAGTTGGTACTGACACTTTTACACTGACTGAATCAAAAAGTTTTTGGAAATGTTCCTCATTTCTTTTTCCATTTAAAAGACGTTGAGTATTCCTAACTTGTGTTATAAAAAGATTAATGTTAAGTGAACGTTTCTGTAATACATCAAACAGAATATCAGTCATTTTGAAAATGTCACTGAAAATAGCACTGAGTAGAGCAAATTCAAAATTATTGAGATGATTTAAGAAGCCCACATTTTGAGTTATTGAACTTTGATCCGAAGTTTTGTCGTCTTTAATTTCAGTAAAAACGGGTTTTAAACCGTCCCATTCATTATCAATCACATTCACTGTCCTAGAATTCGATGTCCAACGGGTTGAAACAGATGTGGGTACCCTTTTTTTCATTATTGTGTCAGCTACTTGAGTTCTCTTTGTAGAATGATGAAAAAAAGTCGGGAAACTATTCACGTTTGCGAAAAAAATACGGCACTGTGGTATAGTACTGCAACTCTGCTGAAGCACTAAATTGAAACGGTAAGCTGCACAATGTACAAAAATGGCTTGTCGAGCTTCGGTTTTTATTTTTGTTTGGAGACCATTTATATGCCCTGACATGACACTAGCGCCGTCGTAGCATTGTCCTACTAATTTTGAACGGAAATCGTATTTTTCAATATGTTTAGTCACCAAATCAAAAAGAGCATCCGCTGTTCGGTCGATACTAACATCAAAGAAGCCCAAAAACCGCTCAACTAACTTTCCCGCACTATTAACGTATCGAAGTATAATGCTGCACTGAGATTTCTGAAGAATGTCCGTTGAGTCGTCGACTTAAATAGAGAAAAAATCACTGTCTTTTATTTCACGATCCACATGTTCATCGATGTAATCCGAAATACAATCTATCAATTCGTTCTGGATTGTTTTTGAATTTGCAGAAAAAATGGGGGATATCTTCTTATAGTATTCTTGAATGTCCACACTGCTCACTGATATATAAGAGTCCAAAAGTTATTTGAAATTCCCCCGATTATCCGAGGAATCAGATTCGTTGTGCCCTCGAAATGCTAACTCTTGTTTTCCTAAATAAACAGTGGCGCGAATAGGTAACTGCATGAATCTTCTGTTTAAAAGCACATTGTCATTGAACATTTTTAAATACAACCTGGTATTTTTCTTCAACGCGTCTTCAATTGTGCTGAGGTTTTTCTTTAATTTGGCAAACGATAATGCACAGTGAATGTGATCTGAAGAAGCTTCATGTCTACTACAACCCCTTGTTACGTTTCCAAAATTGTTAAAACCCTCTTTATTTCACACACTTGATTTTACACCTACTGTCAAACAGGGCATACAAAACAATTTCTTCAAATAAACACTTCCACACAACCACTTATAATCAGCATACCACTGATTGCGAAACTTTCGAACGAAAACTCTGTCTTTTGATTTTCCTTGTTTTTCTATTTCAAGAAAAGGTTTGGTGTTAGGTCCCTCTGTATGCAGAAAGTCTTTTTTGCCATCGTTTTTCCATCTGGAAAATGGTGTTTCCAACAAAATGCACACCGGATCGTACAATGGAAACATTTTCAAAAACTTTAACAGCCACCCGCACGGCGCGATACGATGTAAATTCACTGAATTTTATTCTTAAGGAAACGAAACGCGTGCAATAAAGCCTGCTGCAGCAGCATCCACGCGCCGCGCTGTTTTCTATTTTTAGCTCACGTATTTAGAAGACGGCTTCGTGCGTTACCATGGCAACCTCCGTAAACAAATCTGGAATTTGGCAGCGGTATTATCGATCGTGCTGGTTGCGCTTCCCAGGCATCTCATACGAGGTAGAGTTTTCTGACTGTTTAGTTAACTGAACAACGGCGCTCGGCGCTCGCCGCAGTCGTCGCTCTATTCTTTAAGAATACGCTACGTTTGTATATTGTATAATTCATATAATTGTTAGCATTGTATTAATTTGGCATTAATTATTATAATGCTGATGTATTAATGTATACGTAATTAAATAAATTATTATACCAATTATGTTTTATATAAAAAATAAAATGTGAGTTTTTGTTTCGGAAATTGTGGGTGAAGCGGTGCTTCACCCGCGTCCCCTGACGAGCCGCCACTGGTATCACTTACCCTCTACTGCATTTCCAAGTTTAATAGCGGTAGCTCTGTATGTAGAAAAAAAGTAGAAAAAAATTATAATAAAATCATCTTCAATAAGATGTAAAATTTGTTCTTCCGTTTGACCTTACCATTCTTTCGCGCTCTCTTCGACAGTTTCAGGACCGATTTATCACTATCGCCCTCATTCTTGAAATTTTGGAACCACACTACCCTTATCTAAAAGCCTTTGAGTAACTTGTACAGTGCCACTTGGTAAGTGTAAGCATAAATACGTCTAGCTTCTTGGCAGTTTTGAAAAGTTCTCCCTTAATAACAAGCAAGTCCTACATATTTAATTAGACAATACAGTTTTTGTTTTAAATGGAAATTAAGGACATGCCCTGACATACACTGAGATAATTTTTGTCGCAATGTTGAAATAACATTCTTTGTCCATAAAAAAATTCTTTTACAATGTTCTTTACTTTATTTGTAGACGTTTATTGGTTAAGTAATAATCAATAACTGACCAATAAGCAATAACGAACTATGAATCAATAACAATAAGTAATAATCAAATAAAGGATCTGCCAATAAGAATGATGAAACACGTTCCAATCAGATTATTCGTAAAGTGGACTGGTACTGTTTCGCTCTTCGATTGGCTGACCTAACTGATTGACTACTAAGGAAGGGGGTGATGTCAACATCACCGGATATGGAGGAAATCATCCGCCTCGCGGTCGAGCAGTCAGTCCGCGCAATCTTGAATGCACAGAATGCCAAGTAAAGGACGGAAACCCTTCACGCTGAAGATAGGATCCTGGAATGTGAACGGGATCAGAGGAAAGAAGATAGAAGTAGAACAACTTCTAGCGGAATATGAACCGGGCATTCTTGAACTGCAGGAAACAAGGTGTCCGTCCGGGTACAGGATTAATTTCCTGAACTATCGGACATAGAGATTCAACAGACCGAATCCAGCTGGTGGTGGCGTAGCCATCCTGGTTAAACGAAGTCTGGAATCTGAGCCACTCAGAGATAACGATGGCGAAATTGAAGCTATTGGAATTAAGGTAGAGATGGCACAAGCACCCATTGAGGTGCAGTCCGTCTACCATCCTGGCAGGCCTGAACAGCTGCTAAGAGAAGATATTGAGGAACTCCTGCAGGGAAATGTAGGAAAAGTACTCATTGGAGATTACAACTGTAAGTCACCAGGCTGGTATAGCAGGATGTATAACTCCAATGGAAGGAAACTGGAGAGCTACGTGGAGGCTATGGGTGCAATCGTCGTTGCCCCTGAAGAGCCCACGTATCAGCCATTGAATGGACTACCAGATGTACTGGACATTGCGGTCATCAAGGATATCCCCGTGGATATCGACATTGAGACCGTATACGACGGGACCTCCGACCATAACCCAATTTTTCTAAAATTGGGTTCTGGTGACGGACAAAGGGATTTAAAGGTGAGGAGGTGGATGAACTGGGACTTGTTCCCGGAGAAACTCCACTCCAAAATCCAAATCTCGAAGATCAGTACAACGGAAGAGTTGGAAAAAGAAGTGGAGATTCTGGAAAAGGCCATCGTCAGTGCAGCTGAAGAATGCACGACGAGGACGGAAGAAAGGCCAACGCAGCATCCCTACGGACCTGTTCCTCAGTTTATTCGGAGGATGATCAGAAGGCGTAGGGCGCTGAAGAGAAGATATCGTGCCCATAGGACGGCGGATCTAGCCAGGGAGTTGACTAGATCCACAAATGTACTGAGAGAGGCACTGAAGAATCTCAATGAAAAGAGGTGGGCTGACCGCTTGACCGAGTTAGGAAACACGGTTGGTACACTATGGGGAGTCTACAGGGCGCTCAAGAGAGATCCGGATGTAAAGACGATTCATGGAAGAAATGGATTGGTCTACACGGATGCAGAAAAATCTGAAGCCAGGGCGGATGCGCTAGAAAGAGAGTGTGTTATCAACTCTCACGACGACGATGACGAAAACCTCGAGAGGTTAGTCAAGAAAACGGTAAAGAACTTCTGCGAGAGGATTGGGCCCAGGCCGCCTCCGGAGTTTGCAACTCCGAAGGAGGTCAAGGGTATAATCCAGAAGATACGGCTCAAGAAAGCTCCAGGGTGCGATGGGGTAACCAATCGCATGCTGAAAAAGCTGCCGAGAAAAGGAATTGCTGCCATCACCGCCATTGCAAACGCAGTCATCAGACTGCGGTATTTCCCGGATAGATGGAAATACGCAATGGTGAGAATGATACCGAAGCCAGGGAAGGACAAAAAGTTCCCTCAAAATTACCGACCGATTAGCTTATTGCCAGCAATAAGCAAGGTCGTGGAGCGAGTGGTTCTAAAGAGATTTGCGAAGGTGCTCGAAGATAATAGCATCCTTCCACCCGAACAATTCGGGTTCAGAAAAAACCACTCGTCAGAAGAACAACTGTTATGTGTCACTGAATACATAACAGAAACCCTGGACAGAAGACCAGGCACGGCCATCGTCCTACTCGATGTTGAAAGAGCTTTAGACAGGGTATGGCACGATGGTCTGATACATAAGATGATCGAACTGGGTTTCCCAGAATGGATCACCGAGCTGATTGACTCATACCTAAGAGAACGAAGTTTCTCTGTGAAAATGGGTGCAGTCAAATCGGCCAGAAGATGGGTGGAGGCAGGAGTACCGCAAGGAGCGGTGCTAGCGCCCCACCTCTACAATGTATACACCAGTGATATTCCGCGGAGGAATAACACTAGGATAGCCCTGTATGCAGATGACACGGCTATTATGGCACGACACAAACGACCGGACCGCGCCGTCGGATTCGTCCAGGAACACCTGGACGATCTGATGGAGTGGTTGATAGCCTGGAAGATCAGGGTGAACATCACCAAGACACAGGCTATACACGTCTGGCAGAGAAAGAGCAGACCCGGTCATCAACTGGAAATAGAAGGCGAAAGAGTGGCATGGAAGGATACTGTAAAATATCTAGGTGTCACCTTCGACAAGACGATGTCATGGAGGCAACATGCGAAGAACGCACGGTGTAAAGCCGTGTCTGTTGTGAAGATAGCTTACCCGCTAATTTGCAGAACAATTAGACGTGAAGCTAAAGATCCTAATGATCAGATCATTAGTGAGAAGCGTTATGATGTACGGATCGATCGCGTGGGGCTACGCGGCAAAATCCTACATCAAGCAATTGGAAAGTTACGAGAACAAGCTAGTGAGACTAGCTCTCGATGCCCCTTGGTACATCTCCAATGTACAGATACACAGAGAGATGATGTGGACTCCCTTTAGGCAGTGCATGCAAGAAAAGGCAGAGAAAGCCTTTCTGAAGATACGGGACCACCCAAATCAAGAACTGCGAAGGTTAACGGACTATCGTCCGGAAGACATCGCAGCTTTGGGTGGTCGACGGCACAGAAGACCGAAACTCCAACTCTTGGAGGATTAGATTGACTGTTGCCCAACGCGGGATGGGACTATGTCCCCGTTTGAAAAAAGGAAAGAAATTGGCGATGTGCAGTGAAGTGAAGTTTTTTCTCTCTTTCAGGTTCAAAGGTAAGAGATATATATATATATATATATTGACCGAAACACCATCAGTGTGATCGGAAAATAAATACTTTAAGATTACACCCCCCTCTGGTACTTGTCCCCCAGAGGGGAGTGGTGCGAAGCGCTTGGCCCACCCCGTCGGCGGCCAAGCAGCGGAAACACCAATGGAAGAGAAGATAACGGTTTTGTGAGTAGCTTTCGACTACGGAAACCTTCTCCCATCTACCAAATAGTGCAGATACGGGATTATTTTAGAAAATAATCTCGGGTGGATGGAGGGCGCGAAACGCGAAAATGTCAACATCACACCAGGCTGACACAATCTTGACGATTATTACATTTTTTCTTAACACGTTTCGCGTTTCGCGTTTCGTGCCCTCCATCCACCCGAGATTATTTTCAAAAATAATCCCGAAACTTCACTGCAGGTAGACGGGAAAAGGTTTCCGTGGCAACTTGCCACTTAAAAAACCCTTATCTTCTCTTCCTTAGTATTTCCGCAGCTTGACCGCTGGACGGGGTGGGCCAAGCGCTTCGCACCACTACTCTCTGGGGGACAAGTATCAGAGGGGGTGTATCTTAAGATATTATTTAATTTATCTCATTTGACCATTACACTGTAGGTGTTTCAGCTTTATGTTATGGTACTCACCTCTTTTTACTGAAGAGAAGGCACTTCCTGAAAGAGAAAGTACTTTAACTTCAGTTCACCAACTTTCTTTTCTTTTTTCATACGTAGGACAGGCGGTCCCATTCCCACGTTGGACAACAGTCAACTTAATCCTCCAAAAGTTGGAGTTTCGGTTTTCTGTGCCTTCTGCCACCCAAAGCTGCGAAGTCTTCCGGATGATAGTCCGTCAGCCTTCGCAGTTCTTGATTTGGGTGGTCAGTAATCTTCAAATTCTTAACACGTTGACTGCCACGCAACATAAATAAATTTTCTGCATTTAATGCAATTTTTCTCTACCATTTTACAGATTTACGAAGAGAATTAAAATACGATTTCATTTGATCGGAGAGATCCACAGAACTTTTGCCCTGATTTTAATCTATTATGATTTTAGGTATATTATCTACATTACCAAATTTGGCCACTGTACCATACTTATCACCAGATATCTATCAATCTAATGTTAGAACAGAAAACATTTCTCCGACTCTTAGTGCAAGTACTGTAACATTAGTTCAAAAGGTTGTAGATAATGTTCCCAAAGAAAGTGGAATAAATTTGATTAAACATGTTATTAAAACAAAAGATTTCTATGTATAATTTACTAATAATATAGAACTTATTATTATTAATGTAGATCAAAGTGAAGTGAGAGGGAAACGAAAAGGGAATTAAATTTTCTGGCAACCTCCAACATTTGCGTATACGCCCTGCACAGTGTGCCATCCTCACGCATTAAAGCATAAATCTGCGTTCTTTTCCCTTTCAGCATCTGCTTAGCCTTGTTAATTTCTTTGTTTTCTTCCAGGGTTATTTTGCATTAGCTGCATGTTGAACCGGCCCGTGTCCTCTCTGATGCCTTTTCTTATAGTTTTGCAGAGCTCAGCGTACTCGACCCTGCCACAAGGACTCCCTGCATTTCTCATTATCCCTCGTTTCTTCATTAAATCGATGGTCTCACTGGAAATTTTTATCTGTTTGAGACATTTTTCTTCTGGTGTTTAGGTAGCCGTTTGAACCACATTGTTGGTGATTTCTTTATATTGAACTGATATTTCTATCTCCTCCGAAACTTGTAACACAACAAAGCGGTTCGACAAAGCAATCTCAAAATCGCTGCTTCTGTTCAGCAATTTCTAGCAATTCTCAGCAATTTTCTTTCTTTCCGCGCTGGACCTATCAGACCAGCAGGCTTTCACCTACTTGTGGAATCGTTGGCCCGTTTTATAATGTAATTATAGTTTGGAGGGGACCAGCACGGCCTCAGAAAAGATATCTATAACCATGTTTTTAAATATAATTTTTTTGTTATTGTGTGGTCCCTTCTGTTAATAAAACGATTCGAAAATAATTTTAAAGAAACCTAAAACCCCAAAAAAACTAGTCAATTATCGAGCTAAGCCTAACTACTCCTTGTGATGTATTTCATTCAAACAAAGTAAAATACAAAAATGGTTTTCCTTTGCCATCATCGCAATAGGTGTCAACTTTGATGATGCTTATTGTTTTTTATAACAATACTGGCAACATCTTCTTGTTTTATGCTTTTTTTTTCTCCATCTTTACGCTTTAGAGAGTGAATTCGTTACTTTTTTATCAACTATTGGAACCTTTGGTGTGAAATACTAAACTTGAAAAGATTTACCACTAAACACCAAATCACTTTTTTAAACTGCTCGACGCACGTTTCGCTAACCATTTTAGCATCATCAGAAGATGATTTAATCTAATTCTAAAATTAAACTATGTACTATTTATATGAAAAATCCTACCTAACGAAACGTGTAAAATTCATGAACCGTGAGGTTTCCTAACCCTTACATTAATAATTGAAAAAGTTGACTGAACGGGATAGGCCCTTTATCTCGGTTCATGATTTCCTTACATTTTTCTATTTGAATGCTTTCATAGGCGTCCAAAACCCTATTATTATTAACACTTTTAATTAGTCTTAAATTACTAATATCTATACTGTGGTCGTGTTCGATTGCATGTTGGGCAACACAAGATTTTTCATTTCTCCGATATCTAATGTGGGCAATATGTTCTTTATATCTTGTTAATATGGATCTTTTTGTTTGCCCAATATACCTTCGATCACAGTCTTGACAATTAATTCCGTAAATTCCCGACTTTTCATGTTGCTCTACTTTATCCTTTGGATTACTCAGACCTTTTCTTAATTTATTATATGGTTTATACACAACCTTAATGTCCACTTTTTTCAAAATTTTCTCTAGCCCTCTTGTTAATTGAAAATCAAATGGTATTACCATGAATTTCTTTGTGTTCTGATCCTTTTGAAAAGTCGAAGATTCTTTCAATAATTTTCTGAACTAATGTTTTCTAATTAATTTATCTACAATGTTCTCATTATAACCATTCACTTCAGATAGCTCCCTAATTAATTTTAATTCTTTGTTATAATTATCATTATTTAAAGGAAAATGAATTAATCTATTTACCATAAAATTTAAACAAGACATTTTATTTTGGGAGCTATGATTTTAATCTTTGTGGTGTGTTTTTTTCTGAAAATATCAAAATCTAACCTATTTTTATTGTTTCTACTGACTGAAACATCCAGAAATGGTAAACTCTCGTTGTTTTTGAGTTCAAGCGTGAATGTTATCTTTTGGGATTTGCCATTTAAATTCTTAATAAAATCATCTAAATTTCCATTTTGCGAATCGAAAATGGCAAAAACGTCATCCACATGTCTTAACCATACCTTCGGAAAGTAACTGAATTCATCTTTTTCCTCGGTTTCAAATTTACCCATAAATAAGTTGGCTAAGAACGGTGACAGAGGATTGCCCATTGCCGTTCCTTCTTGTTGTTCATAAAACCAGTTATTAAGCTGAAAACAATTTTGCTTCATACATAATATTGTTAAGGAGATTTACTCAATCTTGTTATTAAAACCGTATAACTCGAGTAACTCCCTCCGGTATTTCAAGGTATGTGGAATCGGGACACTCGGAAACAACGATGAAACGTCAAAGGAAACCAAAACCTCACCTTCCTGTAGATGTGTGTTTCTGACTTTTTCTATGAATTTGGTTGTTTATCACAGAACAGGAAGGTAGTTGGTTTGGTAGATTTTCAAATTCCTTTGTTAATTACTTTACCAAGTTGTATGTTGGAGAATCAATGGCTGATACAATTGGTCTCATTGATTTTCCTGGTTTACGAATAATTGGTAGAGCATACAATCTTGGCACTTTTGGATTAGAAACATGTAGTTTGATTTTCCGAGCAAAATAAATAAGACTGTTACAAGATTTCAATGTATCTCTGACTTCGTTAATCATTTTTAACAATGGATTCCTAGGTAATCATTTATAAGGACCGTCTTGAATTAATTTTTCAACGCGTTCAAAGTAATCAGGTTTGTTCATTACTACAACCTTATTTCCCTTATCAGCTTTTAAATAAAAACAATCATTCTCTCGCGGACGCTTGACAATCTTAGAAATATTTGGCACTTTCTGACTTTTATTTGAAATATTTTTTGCAATTTTGCTTTTACATGACTCCCTGACGAAAGCTTTAGAAGACTCTGGTAAGTGTTTAATACCAGTTTCAATACCGGCTACCATTTTTTTAATAAATTTACTATTTACTGGGCAATATGTTGTTTATATTTTGTCAATATGGATCTTTATATCTGAAGTGAATGGTTATAATTAGAATATTGTAGATAAATGAATTAGAAAACATAAGTTCAAAAATTATTGAAAAAATCTTCGACTTTTCAAAAGGATCAGGGCACAAAGAAATTCATGATATTACCATTTGATGCCCAATTAACAAGAGGGGTAGACAAAATTTTGAAAAAAGTGGACATTAAGGTTGTGTACATACCATATAATAAATTAAGAGAAGTTCTGGGTAATCCAAAGGATAAAGTAGAGCAACATGAAAAGTCGGGGATTTACGAAATTAGTTGTCAAGACTGTGATCGAAGGTATATTGGGCAAACAAAAAGATCCATATTGACAAGATATAAAGAACATAGACACATAGATATGGGAGAAATGAAAAATCTTGTGTTGCCCAACATGTAATCTAACACGACCACAGTATAGATATTAATAATTTAAGACTAATGAAAAGTGTTAATAATGATAGGGTTTTGGATGCATATGAAAGCATTCAAATAGAATTTAAGAAATCATGAACTTCATGATTTTTACACGCTTCGTTAGGTACGGTTTTTCATATAAATAGTACATAGTTTAGTTTTAGAATTAGATTAAATCATCTTCTGATAATGCTAACATGGTTAGTGAAACGTGCATCGAGCAGTTCAAAAAAAGTCATTTGGTGTTTTGGGTAAATCTCTTGAAGTTTGATGTTTTTGTTTTCAACCGTATTTACTAGGTATGTTATTACTTCCTTTTTGAACTGCGTAATCGTGATATTAGTTTCGATAACCTTCTTATATAATGCAAAAGCATTTACTAGGAAAGTTAAGTAAAAGCTCAAATGCAATTTTTCTGTATCATTTTACAGATCTACGAAGAGGATTAGAATACGATCCCATTTGATCGGAGTGATCCACAGAACTTTTGCCCTGATTGTAATCTATTATGGTTTTAGGTATATTATCTACATTTCTAGGTCTATTTATTTCTACCATTTCAGCGTCATGTTTTGTAGACAGCATAAGTACTTCTCTTTGGTCTTTCCACTTTAGTACTGTTATCCCATCTTTGTTCTCCATGGCAACAATTTGATCTTTTTTAAGTTTTTTGTTCACAACATCCTTTGGTAGCCCTTTGCGGTTTTTTCGTATTGTACCAATAAGGTGAGTATGACAATCAAGCATTCTTTTAACCAAAGGTAAACTGGTATACCAGTTGTCTGTCACTAAATTTCTGCCGACTCCGATAATATATTGAGTAAGAAATGTTACGATAGCTTCTAGAGTTACTCGTTCGTCGTTTTTTTATTAAAATGTGTTGTTTTGTTTTAAAGTTTTTTTACATAACTTAAAAAGTTTGATACCATACTTTTCGATTTTATGTATTGTTTTATCGACAATCTTCCTCTAAAAGGCAACAAAGTCTCGTCTACACATACGTATTCTTCGGTGGTATAAAGGTTTTTATAGTTTTTCAAGAGTTTATCTAATAGGGGTTTTATTTTAACAAGTTTGTCTCCAGCGATACATTGATTATCTGAAAAATGAATTGTTCACAGCAAAGTTTCAGAGCGATTACGGCTTAGTACAGAACGAGGAAAATGTATGTTCAGTAATGAATCAGTTGACCAGTAGTCAGCAAACCCAAACAGTTTGACTAGTCCCATCCATTCCACTAGTCCTAAGAAATGTCTTATTTCAGATTTAGTTGCTGGTACCCAACTATGACAGCGAGAATTATTACTTGCATCTATTTCAAGCAAAGAGCAACTAGCATAATGATTTGTTTGATCCGCAATATAAGAAATAATCGAATCATCTACAATAGCTTCATAAAATTGTCCTGGACTTGCATGTGCTAGCAAACCGCACCTTCTGGTTGTTTTCCAGAAGGTATGGTAAAAGATGGAATGGCTCTGTAATTTCTTGCTACTGGCCCCCATCCCCCTCCAACGTCTAAAACAGTCGGCGCCGGCGTTTCTGATGAATCAGACTCCCCCGAATTTCCAGTTTCAGGTTCATTTGGGTTAATTTGGGTTAAGGATGCAGGTGCTGCTATGAATTGACTCGTGCTGACGTCATCACATGATGGAATCGATAACTTTAGTTAATTTTTGTTGTTCTTGCTGGTTTATATAAATCATTGTCCGAATCGTCTTCTGAGGAGTCAGATGGTCGATATGAATCATTATCAGAGCCTGGAAAAGACTCTATAAGTGACTCATTTGAATCTAAATCGAATCTAAAAATTGTTCTCAAGATCTAATGCTTTTTAAGTAAGGGGTATTTTAGATATCTAAAATTGTTTCAAATTATCACAGTATACAAAAAAACTGTTGTATTATACCTTACGTTATCGCGAATTTGTTTATCACTGCAGAGAATGTCAGCAAACAGCAAGTCATACAAAAAAATGTAAAAAGCAAATAGATATAAGCTATAACCAACTATAATAAAGGGGTGATTAATGCTTAGAACAACCATATCGTACTGTTTACTGCTTCTATAGTATGTCAAAGCAATATAACCGTGCAAACGAAAGTCAAGGGACCAGCGGCGCCGGAAGGGAGTTTTAGTGGAGATTGCATTCCAATAGCCCCGCTGGTCCCATAGGATAGGAGTTCGGTAAAACACGCTATACGAGATCTGTCTTTTGGACCGCTCGAAAGCTTTCGACTGAATCTGGCATCTCAGACTCAAGGATCAAGGATCTAGTGAGGATCAGACCAACGATCTAGTGAGATTACTAACGTCTTTTCTGACCGGACGCACTTTCCAAGTGCTCGTCGACGGTACTTTATCTAATTAATGTCTGAATGATTATGGCGTGTTCATATATTTTTTTTCCCTTTATTTCGGTTTTTCGCCACTATCTAAAACTCAAAAAATATCAAAAATACCTGTAAAGAAACATGTATGTAGTGGCGAAAAACCCAAATAAAGGAAAAAAAAAATCTAATGTCCAGAAAATAGAAGCGGGTATACTGATAATAGACACTTGCACCGATAATCTTCAGTATCTACATGGTGGACTTTTCAAAAATTCAGTCTGTAGAAACAACGTTCTACGCTAACGACACCATTCCATAGGTCTGCCTACACAGCTTCGGCGATTACGTCTAAGCTCCAGAAGCTGACGTTAAAAACGCCCAAATAGTGGAGACTAGAGATCAACCGTTCCAAAACTCAGACCATATTCTTCACCAGTAGAAAACCAATGATTGACCAGCGTATCCAAAATCACGGGGTACCTTCAAGGTACGATACAGTCACCAAATTGCTTTAACAATAAAGTGGAAGTTCTACAAATATATTTTTGGGCGCCTAATTACGTCACGTGGACGATATTCAGATCACAATAATTCTACTTGAACTTAAATTGAATTTTTCATAATATATATATATATATATATATATATATATATATATATATATATATATATATATATATAAATAAATTATGTTTGTATTCACCAAAAATCACTTTTTAAAAACAGATATTTATTTATGCAGAAAGAATCAAGCTTTGATCAGAGTTACTACAATAATGAATCGATTATTAAAAATTGGTTCTTATAAGCCATGGTTGCTTGGTATCCGGCATGTACGTCAGCATAAACACCATCATCAGCAAGATGTATGGGTCATTGATTGGTTTTTGTAGGCCATGGTTGCATAATGGTATACGGCACGTAAGCCAGCTATACGCCATCGTCAGCAAGATGTAGGGGTCATTGTTCTTTCGCCACTATAGTTTTTCGCCACTATCTAAAACTCAAAAAATATCAAAAATACCTGTAAAGAAACATGTATGTAGTGGCGAAAAACCCAAATAAAGGAAAAAAAAAATCTAATGTCCAGAAAATAGAAGCGGGTATACTGATAATAGACACTTGCACCGATAATCTTCAGTATCTACATGGTGGACTTTTCAAAAATTCAGTATGTAGAAACAACGTTCTACGCTAACGACACCATTCCATAGGTCTGCCTACACAGCTTCGGCGATTACGTCTAAGCTCCAGAAGCTGACGTTAAAAACGCCCAAATAGTGGAGACTAGAGATCAACCGTTCCAAAACTCAGACCATATTCTTCACCAGTAGAAAACCAATGATTGACCAGCGTATCCAAAATCACGGGGTACCTTCAAGGTACGATACAGTCACCAAATTGCTTTGACAATAAAGTGGAAGTTCTACAAATATATTTTTGGGCGCCTAATTACGTCACGTGGACGATATTCAGATCACAATAATTCTACTTGAACTTAAATTGAATTTCCTTATAATATATATATATATATATATATATATATATATATATATATATATATATATATATATATATATATATATATATATATATATATATAAATAAATTATGTTTGTATTCACCAAAAATCACTTTTTAAAAACAGATATTTATTTATGCAGAAATAATCAAGCTTTGATCAGAGTTACTACAATAATTAATCGATAATTAAAAATTGGTTCTTATAAGCCATGGTTGCTTAATGGTATCCGGCATGTACGTCAGCATGAACACCATCGTCAGCAAGATGTATGGGTCATTGATTGGTTTTTGTAGGCCATGGTTGCATAATGGTATACGGCACGTAAGCCAGCTATACGCCATCGTCAGCAAGATGTAGGGGTCATTGCCTGGTCTATTTCGGATATAATTTATATATATATATATATATATATATATATATATATATATATATATATATATATATATATATATATATATATATATATATATATATATATATATATATATATATATATATATATATATATATATATATATATATATATATATATATATATATATAATGACTTTTAGTAATCATTGGTATAGTTTAAGAAATTTTAATTCTCCAGATACATTGTACAAATAAATTTAAGTCCTGGATCGGCAACGCAATGCTCATGCATCCATTGGAAACATTTGGTGCATCTTATCCATTTCTCTCCCTTTTTATCCTGGGAAAAGTTTTTATGATAAACAAGGCATTCAGCGTCATCGCTGCCACTGTCTTCTTCGTCAGTAGAGGTTTTTGTCCTCATCAGAAGACTGTCTCTTTCGTCGCGTCTTGGTTCTATTTTTGTTGTTTCCTACTGTTTTGCCTGTTTTTACTTTTCTAGCTCTTTTTTCCCTTCTTTTCTTTCATCCTCTTCCTTCCGCTTCTTTTCTGCATCAATGATTTCTTGTTTATGCGGTGAAGCCGTGACAGTTATAGCTTTGCCCAGTCTAATTAACGTCGTAGGTGGCTCAACGATACGAATTGGCTGTATATCAGCTGGAACTATCAATAGAGATGGAGAGTTTTTTTTTGGATAACCTTTTCCAAATATTTCTCCAAGTTGGTAGTGAGTAACAACCCTTCCTGTTCTCAACCATTTCTCTATTTCTTGGGAATAAAATGTTTTTAAAGGAAACATAAATGAGACATCCAAAGGCTGCACATATGCAGCTTGAAAGAGGGGTGAGGCAGATCACATACACACCATTGTCACGTGCAATGTCAATCACGTCTAAATTTCTTGTATGGCTGTAATGACCATCTAACGCCAGCAAAACAGGCTCTCCTTTAGATGGTTTTACTATAGACATGAAATGTCTTAGCCATTTTGTGAACAGCTCAGGCTGGATCCAACAAGAAGGATGACTTCTGGTTCTATTTCTGTTGTTTCCTACTGTTTTGCCTTTTTACTTTTCTAGCTTTTTTTCCTTTCTTTTCTTTCGTCCTCTTCCCTCCACTTCTTTTCTGCATCTATGATTTCTTGTTTATGCGGTGAATCCGTGACAATCATAGCTTTGCCCCGTCTAATTAACGTCGAAGGTGGCTCAACGATAGGAATTGGCTGCACATCAGCAGGAACTATCGATAGAGATTGAGAGTTTTTTTAATAAGCTTTTCCAAATATTTCTCCAACTTGGTAGTGAGTAACAACCAGTCCTGTCATCAACCAATTCTCTATTTCTTGGGCATAAAATGTTTTTAAATGAAACATAAATGAGGCATCCAAAGGCTGCATATGATCAGTTGAATGAGGGGGGGAGGCAGATCACAGACACGCCGTTGTCACGTGCAATGTTAATCAAGTCTAAATTTCTTGTATGGCTGTAATGACCATCTAACGCCAGCAAAACAGGCTCTCCTTTAGATGGTTTTACTATAGACATGAAATGTCTTAGCCATTTTGTGAACAGCTCAGGCTGGATCCAACCAGAAGGATGACTTCTGGTTCTATTTCTGTTGTTTCCTACTGTTTTGCCTGTTTTTACTTTTCTAGCTTTTTTCCCTTCTTTTCTTTCGTCCTCTTCCTCCACTTCTTTTCTGCATCTATGATTTCTTGTTTATGCGGTGAATCCGTGACAATCATAGCTTTGCCCCGTCTAATTAACGTCGAAGGTGGCTCAACGATAGGAATTGGCTGCACATCAGCAGGAACTATCGATAGAGATTGAGAGTTTTTTTTAATAAGCTTTTCCAAATATTTCTCCAACTTGGTAGTGAGTAACAACCAGTCCTGTCATCAGCCAATTCTCTATTTCTTGGGCATAAAATGTTTTTAAATGAAACATAAATGAGGCATCCAAAGGCTGCATATGATCAGTTGAATGAGGGGGGGAGGCAGATCACAGACACGCCGTTGTCACGTGCAATGTTAATCAAGTCTAAATTTCTTGTATGGCTGTAATGACCATCTAACGCCAGCAAAACAGGCTCTCCTTTAGATGGTTTTACTATAGACACGAAATGTCTTAGCCATTTTGTGAACAGCTCAGGCTCGGGATCCAACCAGAGGGATGACGTCCACCAATGGTGCCTGCAGGTGCTCGGTCAAGGAGTTCAGGTTTCATGTATTTTCTTGGAAATACAATTAATGGAGGAATAAACGGACCAGAAGCTAACATACAAGTCACAATAGTTACTAATGCTCCCCTTTCAGCCGGCGGCAATTTGTAAACTTCTCGCTTGCCTTTCATAGTCAAGATTTTTCTAATTTTATGCTGGACGGTGCTAATTAGAGGTTTCGTCCACAATGAATATTTTGTTAGGGTTGAAGTTAATCTTATGCAATTCAGGTTTCAATATATCAAAAAAAGTCTTAACATTTTCTGCAGTAAAACCTTGTACACGAGCTCGTAATAACGACTCTGGTTTACGAAATGACAAGTCATATAAAAGCTTCATCCATCTATTTATGGCTGATGTGCCATAAATAGCTTCATTCATTTTTGCCTGCCTTTTTTTTTCGCCTGTGAAAATGAGTGAGGAAGATTATTCGTAATAGCCAATTGGAAAGTCATTCGTTTTAAATCAGAAGCGGTGACACCATAGTCATTCTTCTCCATTTGGAAGCAATAGTTTACCAACTCGTCTTTTAATTTTACTGGTAAAACTGGGTTTCTTTTTTTTTTTTACGCAACATTTCAAGATAGCTCTCGGAACGTTAAATAACAACTGCCTTTATATAATCCATTTCTTTCGTTCGCACAGCTTCAACTGCTTTTTTCTTTGCTTTAGGATCCAACAGCTTTCTCCTTAGCATCTAAAAATAAACAAAATAAATATAGAAAAAAGATACAGGAAATACTGTTGGGAATAAGCCGACGTTCTAAATTTCAACCCGATGACGATATGAGGCCCAACGGGGGAGTCAATGTACCTGTACCTTCCTTATCACCAAATATCTATCAATCTAATGTTAGAGCAGAAAACATTTATCCGACTGTAGTGCAAGTGCGGCAACATTAATTAGGAAGGTTGTAGATAGTATTCCCAAAGAAAGTTGGATAAATTCGATTAACCATGTTATTAAAATAGAAGATTCCAATGTTTAATTTACTAATAATATAGAACCACTTATTATCACTGTAGATCAAAGTGACAGTGAGAGTGAAACTCTTATAATTTATAATTTTTTACTAATAAACTCGAAATACACAAACCAAAAAACAATGTTTTAGCCATACATAATAATAATAATAATTATGTAATCATAATTTAACAAAATTTTATTTTTCCCAAAGTAATTCGAAAGTTAAAACATTTTTTAACTGAGGTAGCCGATACTTGATGGGAATTAATTTTAAATAAAAATCCAAGATTAATATTTAAATTTCCACTATATTTAAAACTTGTACGTATGACAATTGTTTCGACACACAGTGTCTTTTTCAAATAAACACTAAATTAAACTAAGAGTAAGAAAAACAGTTACTACCTAAATTAATCTAATAAAACCATAAATGATGATAGTGGGAGTCCCGCGTCTCAATGTCTAGAGTAATATCAGTTTAACAAGGGTGAACCAGTCAAGTCTACCTGATCATTAAGTAAAATACCCAATTTTTTTCTTTTATTAATTTCTAGGCTCTCTAAAAGATTTAGTTTTTTAGATTTATTTCCGTTATGCAACATTTTGAAATTATCGTTGACAGTGTGATTTTCTAACATTAAATGATTGGCATAATGAGAATTATTCTGTTCTTTAATATAACTTCTTTTATGTTCATTAAGCCTCGTGGAAAAGGATCTTCCTGTTTGTCCAACATAGACTTTTGGACAAGAACCGCACTCAATTAAATACACTCCTGATTTATGAAATTTGTTTGTTTGACTTTTATTGTTTTTTATTAAGCGTCCCAGACTATAGTTTGTTCTGAATGCAATATTTATATTGCTTGTTTTTGACAAATGTTTAGAAATTAATTTGGTTACTTTTCCTGTATATGTAATTGTTTTGTATGCGATTGTTCTTGACTTTATTGACAGGATATATTAAATTAATGGTATTATTATAACATTTTTTATTAATTATTTTATTTATAATGTTTGGGTCATAACCATTATTCACTGCGATCTGTTTGATGACATTCAATTCTTTGTTATAGTTATCTATTGACATTGGGGTATTTATTATCTGTGTATGAATGAATTAAATGCTGCCATTTTTTGAGAATAAGGATGACAAGACTTGTTATGTATAACTAAATCTGTGTAAGAAGGCTTATGATAAATTGCAAAATCATGTTTATTCTCTTTTCTTGTAACTGTTAAATGTAAAAAGTTAATACTGTTGTTTTGTTCTTCTTCAACTGTAAAATGAATGTTCTTATGTAAAGAGTTTATATAAGTTAGGAATTGATTTAATTGTCTGTCAGTGCCCGTAAAACAAATTATAATGTCATCAACATATCTATACCAGTAAAGTGATGATTTGAATAGCTGATGTTGACATATCTTATCTTCTAAATTATCCATAAACATTTCTGCCAGTAAAGGACTTAGAGGGTTCCCCATTATCAAACCTTCTTTCGAAAAATAAAATCTGTTATCAAACTCAAAATAATTCTCATCCAAAGTAATTGATAGTAGGTCTAAAATTTCTTGTTTTATGATTGAATTAACGTTATTTTTAATTAATAATTTGTCCACTATTCTCATTTCTTCGTACGGTGGTATACTAGGGAATAAATTTTGTACATCGAAAGAAATTAGTTTATATTTTTTGGGTAAATTAATATCTTTAATTTTATTGATGAAATCATATTTAGAATGGTATATTTTGGTTTAAAATTAGTGTATTGCAAAATGATTTTGATAAGCTTATTTGATAATTTAATTGAAGGAGCTGTAACAAAGGAAACTACCGGTCTGATTGGATAATTATCTTTGTGAAATTTTATTAACGAGTTTAACTTTGGGGCTTGAGGATTCATAATTACTACTTGTTGTTTCTCATAATCGTTAAAAATTGATGAATCTTTTAATATTTGTTTAATTCTTTTTTGAAAGGTATTCATTGGATCAGAATCCATTTTGTGAAATTTCCCTGATTTTAAAAAATCATTAGTTTTTATTATGTAATTATCTCTAGACATCGCAACAATAGACTTACCCTTGTCCGCTCTAGTCATGATAGTATTGTTTTCTTTGATTTTCTTGTTAATCTGTTTTGCTGTATGGAATTCACTGATTTGATGTTTTCTTAATTTTTCAAATGGTAGACTTCTGATTCTGTGTGCCGCTAGGTGTTTTTGTGATGTGTTTGAATTGGAAAGAACGAGTTCACACCCACTCCAAGGTGTTCTCTGTTTTGTTCGTTGTCTTTGGGTTTTATGTTATATTGAAAACTCATTTGAAGTAACTTAGATTCTTCAGTAGTAAAACTACAATTTGTAAGGTTGACGAATCTATTGAAAAACTGGTGTTCGGAATACTTTGCGATGTATTCACTTTTATTAATTTCTATCTTGGATACAAGATTTTCCAATCTCTTCTTTTGAATTGTAAACTTTTTATTAATGATTCCGGAAATGTGTTGCCTTACTTGATAGTCCAACATATCAAACTAAATGTTGTTTA